>CM019153.1:30109792-30131495 GCA_009733165.1 Naja naja
GACGCATACAAGTCTCATTAATAAATAAATAAATTTCACAACCTACAGACAGACTTAACCATAGTTTCAATTGGGGGAGTTGTGACCATCCTAGACCAAACAAAGTCCAAAAACAGCAGGGAGTCTCTAGAAACCTGGCACTCTGACAAATTAGCCATCAATAGATACATAGACATTAACAACATGTATAGACTGTGAAAAAGAAACAATCAAGCACCCAGAAAGGGAACAAAAAAACCCAAGCACCTCTCCACCAGCAATCAGCACCCAGTTCAGTATAGATTATCTCCAGGATTAGCATCAGATCAACAATTGAATAAACAATACCTCAATCCAAAAACTGCCAAAAAAGCCAATAGTAAACAGCCTAACCAACTAATCTCTAAAACCAACCCCACCAACGTTCACAGGGCAAGCCACTTACTAGCACTGATGATGTTACCTAGTTTGGGTGATGAAATGTCTGCAAGAAAACAAGCAAGCTCAGAGAGCACCAAGGACCCCACATGAAACATTTTATGACATAATAGAAAATGTCATAAAACATTTTCTGTGCTCAACACCTGATGCTTGATTGCACTATAGAGTTCAACATGAGCTATTTTCAAGACGGATACATTTCTGAATATCTCCCCAAATTGTAATAACTTTTCCACTACATCAAAGCTCTGCCATTGTTGAAGGCATCAAGGAATCTGGTAGGTAAATACCTCTGAAATGATGATCCAGTGGATCACATGTTGTCTAGTATACACATACACAAACACATTTCTTTATATACTGACTATCATCCATTCATCACCTACCTACCTACCTACCTACCTACCTACCTACCTACCTATCTATTTATCCATCCATCCATCCATCCATCCATCCATCCATCCATCCGGCTACAAAGCAAAGAATTAATCTTTGGCACTTTTATTTCCAATAATATCTGCGACTAACATGAGCTCTTTCATTTCTCAGAAAATAAAAATGTAATGGCGTGTGAGAAGTAATGGAATATGAGGGTGATCTTGAAAGACAAGGAGAAGAGATGCTGCCTCAGATATAATGGGGCGGAGCCAGCAACTGAGTTACAGCAGAGAAATAAACTTAAAAAGGACCCATCCTAATTAATCAGACAGTAAAAAAAGAGAGTGGGATTTATACTTTCAGACTTGCAAGATTACAATGATGTAGCTTTACAATAAAGTAGAATTACTGCGACTGGTTGAGTTTCCTGTCAGCTCTGTTTGGGAGGCTGACAGGCAGTTTCTACTGTGGCACTTGAGAATATCCTGAAAATCATGTGGAGTACCTTCATTAAGCTGTTTTGGCAATAAGCAAACCCCTTACAGATGCAGCCATTTTCATGACATACTCTCAAAATTTGGCACAAAGAAAAAAAAAATAGCGAGGCCTGTTCTTACATAACAGGACAAAAGGAGCAAGCATGTCCCAGAGACTCTTAACTTGTTGTAACTATATATAGCTAGGTGTCCCTGGGAAATATTAAAAAAATGTTTACAAAACAACTAGCATTATTAACAATCTGTGGCTATTCTAAAAATACTAGTCCTCTGAAGGTTACCATACTAGGAATCATGGTAGTGAGATCCAACATATTGTTATGTTTGTAATCCAC
The DNA here is from genome assembly GCA_009733165.1 of Naja naja. Classification (NCBI taxonomy): domain Eukaryota; kingdom Metazoa; phylum Chordata; class Lepidosauria; order Squamata; family Elapidae; genus Naja; species Naja naja. The sequence goes on from CM019153.1 coordinate 30,111,423, forward strand.
TGTTATTTCTATATTGCTAACAATTTCATGTTTTGATGAACATTTCTGATATATATAGAGAGTGGCGTCACATAAAACTTTGTCCTCCCAATTTATTTGTAACTTCTAAAGTCCTCCCTACTCCATGTGTTAGAATTTGTGGGCACCCTCTCCAAAAGTGTGTTTTTATTTTTCTGACTGTGTGAACTAACATTAAATCTCTTTAAAGAGATGTAGGTGTGTGTTAGGAGAGTGAGAGGGAGGGAGAGAGGGAAAGGGAAGGAAGAAAAGAAAGGAGAAAAAGTAAGAAAGTTAGTTTATGTCTGTCTTGTACAATAATTACACGGAGAGTAATCTTTCTTTTGACAGCTGGCTAAACCCTTTATTCGTTATTGGCCATAAACGGAAACTAGAAGAAGATGATATGTACAAAGTTCTCACTGAAGATTCCTCTAAGGTGCTTGGGGAAAGACTGCAATGGTATGTAAATCCCAATGTCTCAGTACAGATAATTCAGTCATTTTGTTCTTGATAGTCCAATGTCAGTAAAAGTAATATCCAAATCTAACAAAATGAAATTCAGTGGTGAAAAAAGTAAGGTTCTACATTTAGGCAAGAAAAACAAAATGCACAGGTACAGTATATGTGGTACCTTGCTCAATAGCAGTAACTGTGAGAGGGATCTCGGAGTCCTAGTAGACAACCATTTAAATATTAAGAGCCTTGGAGGTGCAGGCTGTTAAATGCCTAGCACTTAAGTTCCAGCTGTCTGCAATTAGTGCAGGCTCAAATCCCACCAGGCTCAAGGTTGACTTAGCCTTCCATCTTCTCAGGGTAGGTAAATTGAGGACCCAAGATTGTTGGGGGCAATAAGCTGACTTTGTAAAAATGCCGCTTAGTAATAAGCAGGCATATACAATGGAATGAAGGCTATTGCTGAGTGCATTGGGTTGCGCTCCAAAAAATTGTAAGCCGCCCTGAGTCTTTGGAGAAGGGTGGCATATAAATGTAATTAAAAAAAAAATGAGCCAGCAGTGTGCAGCAGTTGCCAAAAAAGCCAACACAGTTCTAGGCTGCACAAACAAAGGGATAGAATCAAGATCATGCGAAGTGTTAATACCAGTTTATAATGCCTTGGTAAGGCCACCCTTGGAATACTGCATCCAGTTTTTGTGGCCACGATATAAAAAAGATGTTGAGACTCTAGAAAGAGGGCAGAGAAGAGCAACAAAGATGATTAGGAGACTGGACGGTAAAACATATGAAGAATGGTTGCAGGAACTGGGTATGTCTAGTCTAATGAAAAGATGGGCTAGGGGTGACATAATAGCAGTGTTCCAATATCTCAGGGGCTGCCACAAAGAAGAGGGAGTCAAGCTATTCTCCAAAGCCCCTGAGGGCAGGACAAGAAGTAATGGGTGGAAACTAATCAAGGAGAGAAGCAACTTAGAACTAAGGAGGAATTTCCTGACAGTTAGACCAATTAATCCATAGAACAACTTGCCTCCAGAAGTTGTGAATGCTCCAACACTGGAAATTTTTAAAAAGATGTTGGATAACCATTTGTCTGAAGTGGTGTAGGGTTTCCTGCTTAAGCAGGGGGTTGGACTAGAAGACCTCCAAGGTCCCTTCCAACTTTTTATTCTATTCTAATAGGACTAAATTCCATGTGAAGGAACAAGTGAGCAAAAGAAAAACGGAGGTTGAAAATTAGTCTCTGGGGGTGGAATTGTGCATGCGTGGCTATGTACACACTAAGAGAAAATGCAATAATCAGTTATGGCCATTGCAAGCAAAGAGGTTAGGTCTATAAACCAAGAAAGGACTTGTTATTCTTCTCAACACAATGGTGCATTGGAAAATAATAAAGAGAAAAAAGGACCCTGCCTAACCAAATTTGGTATGGGAAAAAGAAAGACTAAGTTTAAAAGTTAAAAAAAAATTGGCAGGAGATGTGAAGAAAAAAAAATCAACTCAACTTTCTTCAGTTTGAACCAGGGGAGGATGTTGGGAAATGATCCAAAACCATTAAGATGACAAGTGCATAAGCATGCTTTGAGCCCAAGGTGGCGGGAAATTAGTAGAGACTCAGGCTGGTGACCCTCGACTCACTGGGCTAAAAGACAGAGAGAAGGGAAAACAAAGAGTTGTGCATTTCTGTTACTGTACCTGTTGTGGTTTCACCAGCAGCCTGTGCAGACGGCAGTGGAATTGGACAGTGGGAAGAAAGGGGATCAGTCTGGGAGTCTGGAGGGACTCGGACGAGGTGCTGCATCCGCGCAGAGATGGGGCCAGGATCATCTGGGAGTGGGGTGATGCCTCTGGAGCCTTCAGAGTCTGGCAGCAGCGAGGCAGAGGACCCAGGGGAGCCTGTTCCCAGTATGCATGTGCACAGAGCTGCTAGAAGGCGAGAGCAGCTGAAACAAAAGGGGCGACTCAGGAGTAAAGCTGGGAGGTGATTGCCCCTCCCACAAGGTATAAAGGACAGGCAAAGATGACGACACCTTTGCAGGAAGCAAAGTAGTTCGTTTAGTTCAGATTCATTCTTGAAGCTCTTTGTACTTCAGCTGGTTTTTTTTCTAGTTCATTTGATACTTCTGTTATTGCAGCACTTCACAGAAAAGAAAGGTGGGTGCTTATCTCAACTGTTTGAGATTAATTACCAGCTGGGAATGAAAACAATTCCCAGCGTTGCAATAAAATAAGACTTGTTTTTAAATTAAGCAATATGGTCTAGGAAGCCTTGGTCAGAACAGTACCCTTTCTCAACAAAATAAAATTTTATTTTCCCTATGGAATCTACTTTCTGATCTGGACAACCTTGAAGAGCTGATACCAATGCACTCCTATCCCTGTAAGTCTGTTAGGTGACTGCATGGACTGTTAGTGACTCCACTGTTCTCAAACATCATTCTTCCTCTTTCCTGATCAAATGACCCATCACGGTGCCCTTAAGCCAGGGGTGTCAAACTCGATTTCATTGAGGGCCGCATCAGGGCTGTGTTTGACTGGGGTGTGTGTGTGGCTGGGATGGGCATGGCCAGCGTGGGCATGGTCAGGATGGGCGTGGCCAGGATGGGTGTGGCCAGAGTGGGCATGGCCAGCTCAACTTCACTCATCAAGGCTCCGTTTTTGGCCACAACAGCCTCCTGCAGCCTTCTGCCAGTGAAAATGGAGCCTCCCCGAACTCTGCAGGCCAGTCCTTTGCTATTTCCAGGGCAGCCCCATGGGCCAGATCTAAGATGGGGCCAGATCTGGTCCGTGGGCCTTGAGTGTAACACCCCTGCCTTAAGATGTGTTCCTCTTTTTTTCCTTAACTTGTTATCACTTTACAACTTGAATTTTGTACCTTTGCAGAAGTTGCCCTTTCTATACCCAAGTATGATGCCAGGAGAAATCTTGAAATCTTGCCTTATTTCTTTCTGGGTAAGGTAAAATCTTCATGAGTTGAACTTGGCTCATGGTGACTTCTGTTGAGCTGGAAAGTGTAACAAGGATAGGCTGAAAAATGTGACTTCTGGATTCTTTCCAATGGCAACAGTAGAGAAGTGTTTTGCCACCACCTGTTTATTTTTTTCTCTCTCCAGAGTTTCCAGCATAGTCTATAGCCCTTGGCCACATTTCCAAATGCTAAGCAAATATAAATCTATCTCAGCTCTTCAGGTAGGCAAAGTCAAGAAACAAGCATGATAGGGATTCCTGGAAGCCTGTCCAGATTTATTTTTTTCCTGTTTTATAGTGACCAGATCAGGGCAGAATTACTTTGAACTTTTTACCTCATGCTTTCCTATGATTTTTTTTCACAAAGTCCTCCCTTAACAGCTTGTTCATTGCTTCCATATCCCAAAGTCAGCTCTATAATCTGCTAAACTTTGTCAAAGTCAAAGGACCCAAGATTGTTGGGGGCAATTAGCTGACCTTGTAAAAATGCCGCTTAGTAATAAGCAGGCATATACAATGGAATGAAGACTATTGCTGAGCACACTGGGTTGCATCCCAAAAATTGTAAGCCGCCCTGAGTCTCCGGAGAAGGGCAGCATATAAATGTAATTTAAAAAAAAAGTCAATCAAGGTTGGTTAGGAGCTGTCACTTCTTATGACTACTATCAGAATGAATAAGCACCATGGACCTGCCGTGAAATCTTTGTGTAAACTTTGTACAAGTTTGCCTGTATACTTCTTTAACTTCATATGTTTCAGATAGATTTTTAGGAATGTGGGACACTTAGCCAGCGTATCGAAGATTTTAAGGTTGCAAAGGTTTTTTTAAAATAAAAATTGATGTTGGGCCATATCTCACTGTAAAGTTACTATTTTATGACTTGATTATGAGCTATAAGAAATGCCTGCAGATAAGATATATTGAATTCTTTCTGACTTCCTCCATCTAATTTTAATTCTTACATTTCTAGGTACTGGGATAAAGAAGTACAAAAGGCTGAAAAGAAGCAAGAACACCACATTTGACAAAAGCAATTATACTTTGTTACTGGAAATCTTATTTAGTGCTGGGTTGTTTTACATTGGTTGAGGTAACAGACTATAAGAGATGTAAAATCTGTAAGCAAAATTGTGAGATGGTTATATTAACATGCCTACCCCTGCTTAATGTTACAAGTTTTGTAAAAAAAATTTAAGCAACAAAAAAAAGAAGAAGAAAAATGGGGAAAATGAAAATGTATTCAAGATTTCTTTTGGCACCCTTTACCTCTCTCTAATACTCATCCCACCATACCAACTATATACGGGCTGTTATAGAAATATAATACATGCATACATGCCAGAAGAGTTCCAAGTTCAAAATATTTTGAGTTCAGGATAATTTTGTGGTGCCTGCAGTTTGGAATCCTTTCTGTAAGGTTAGAACATTGTACTTTGAATTTGTAACCCTTTGCACAACCTCGCTTAAGCAGCCTACATAGGAGAATAAAAATAATAATAAGAATATTTTGTTTCAATTGTTCCACTTTAATTGAAATTTTCTTTTCTTTTTCTTCTTTCTTTTAAAGGAAACTCTGATACTTATTCAGCCAGTATTTCTGGGGATGATTATTGGGTATTTTGAAAAGATTGGTTCTTCACATGCTGACGAAAATGCTTTGGCCTATGCCTACGGCTCTGCTGCAGCCTTATCTGTGTGCACTTTGATTCTGGCCATCACTCACCATCTGTATTTTTATCATGTACAACGTGCTGGCATGAAGCTGAGGGTAGCCATGTGCCATATGATTTATCACAAGGTAGGTAATAGGTTTTCTTTATCTCAATAAACAGGGACCCCAAACATAGGTGAGTGCTTGTCTTGCATTGTGAGGGAAGCAAACAAGTGTTTCTAGAATCATTAGCTTAGCAGGGTGATGAAATACGTGGCTCTTCGTGAAAAGGATGTTAAGATTACATCAATGTTCCATATGTAAATTCCGTTCTGGGTGGACAGGACAAGGGCTGAAATCTTCAGAAAAAGCAGCAGGCTAGAAAGACATTGGCTGCCGTTATGAATGGCTACTTCTACCAATGACTTTTAATGCAAAAAATTACCATATAAGTGAAAAATTAGAGGGAATGAAGGGGGCTAGGTAAGACTTTCTTTCTGTTGTCCAGTTTTAGGCTTCCTTCTACTTTTATTTTTGTTGTGGTCAAGAATTATCCCGAAATTCTTCTAGATATGCTACACTGATCCTCTTGCATTTACAATAAGGAAGGGTGTGATGTAATTCAGTCGTGCCTCAACTGACTTTTCCGTCTCTGCCTTCTGTCCAAGGTGTCTTTCTAGCTTACCAATACAGATAGTCCTGGACGTACAACTGTCATTGAGCCCAAAACATCTGTTGCTAAGTGTAACATTTGTTAAGTGAATTTTGCCCATTTTACGACCTTTCTTGCCACAGTTGTTAAGCAAATCACAGCAGTTGTGACAGTGACACTGTGATGACCCAGGGTGGGATACAAAACAAACACAGTCACAGAAAACAGGTGAAGCCCCTTTTATTCCTCCACTTTGCTTCCAAGCTCTGAATATCTTTGACCCAAGACAAAAAACTCCCACACAGTTACAAGGAAAAAAGCAACACAAACCAGGCAAGATAAGGGCTGGAGGATGTCCACAGATAACACACACTGGGAAGGACGCCAAACTCAGAGAGGAACTATAAACTAGAGATATTTACACGATTTGTTTCCAGTGTTTGCCAGTATGCAGGTCCAAACTCTTATTCAGTTATCACACCTGCAGCCCATGAAGACGATCATGGCTTTCTCCTCCCGAGGAGTCCACGTCTCTCCCTTATCCTCTCCTCCCTGTGTGCCCTAGGATGGAGAGGGCCTGGGCCTGGGTCCTCCTCTGACTGCCCAGCCGGCCTCTGCCCTTCCCCAGCCTCCTCCACAACCTCCGGAGTCACACTTCCACTCCCTGCCGGCTGTTCCTCCTCTCCCTCAGAGTCAGTCTCCACCAGGGACATGACAGACACGGTGGTTAAATGAATCTGGCTTCCCCATTGGCTTTGCTTGTCAGAAAGTCCCCAAAGGGGATCACACGATGCAGGGATATTGCAACCATCTTAAATATGACAAATGTCTGAACTTTGATCACCTGACCAAGAGGATGCTACAATGGCTGTAAGTGTGAAAAATGGTCATAAGTCACTTTTTCACAGTGCCGTTGTAACTTTGAATAGTCACTAAATGAACTGTTGTAAGTTGAGGACGACCTGTACTGGGATACTTTTAAAGACTGCAGTATTTTAAAATATATATTTCTTCCGTGGGAAATTGGCCCATCCGTTCTACTTTAAAAAGCATTCAGTATTCTATGTGTCTAGAAGGGAATACTTTATCTAAATCTACTTTTATTTACTTATGCACTTTAACAGTGGTAGGATTCAATTTTTTTTACTACCGGTTCTGTGGGCATGGCTTGGTGGATGTGATGTGGCTTGGTGGGCGTGGCTTGGTGGGCGTGGCTTGGTGGATGTGGCGGGAAAGATACTACAAAATCCCATTCCATCCCCAACCCACTAACCTGCTTTCCAGCTCCATTCTCCTGTGCAGGGCAACAAAAGAAGACCCAGCCGATCAGCTGGGACTCAGGAGGCAGAGAATAGATGGGGGCGGGGCCAGTCAGAGGTGGTATTTGCCAGTTCTCCCAACTACTCAAAATGTCCGCTGCCAGTTCTCCAGAACAAGTCAGAACCTGCTGAATACCACCTCTGCTTTAGAAGTATCTCATATTTTATAGCTGTTCTATTCTATTTGTAATGGAACCACTGCATTTTGTGGTAGCTTATACGTATAAGTTGCTTTGTAATTATAGCTTGGGTATATATTTACCTGATGCAGAAGGACATGTTTATAGTAGCTCACACCTTCAATATGACTCAATTAGACTAGGGCACTGCATGCTAAGTTGGCAGCCTTTGAAGACTACATGAAAACTGCAATTGGCCGAGAACAGAATGGCCATGTACTCATTGTCACATGTTACTTGGATCAGGCCAACTCCAACCTTATTGGCTTTTCAAAGATATTAAAAATGGAACTCCTGTATTTACTTTTAACCAGTCTCAGGCATTTCTTCATCTGTTACTTTTTTTTTAATGTGTTTTATTTTGAAGTATTTTACTGCAATTTTATCTTACTGGTTTGAGCTTTTATGCTTTTTATTTTAGAACTATTTTAATTACACTGTGAAAGTTTTAATACTTTTCTATATTATATATCATATAAGCCAGTAGGAGTTGTTGGAATTTGGCAGGAAAAAAAATACAAAATGCAAAGGAATATTTAAAATACAAGTGTTAAGTACGGTTTGATTAGAATAAATAATAACATTTTTGTCCCATTTTCTGCTATTGTCTCCATAGTTTGTAATTTATTTTTTTACTGGAAGGATAACAGTATGCTAATATGACAATTTTTTAAAATTTTGAACATGTATTACTAAAATTGGTGGAGTAATAACTACGTTGTCATGCAAGATCTTGCAGTAAAACCATGTATGTACAGTGCATGAGAGGACTGCAGATTTTCCCCTTAGCAAATCCATCACAGGAGCTTCTTACTTAAGGCTGAAGTCTACAGTCAGAGAGTATTTGTAGTTCAGATGAGAAACAATATGTTGCAGCAATAGTGTAATGCAGTGGTGGTATTCTACTGGTTTGTCCTAGTTCTGCCGAGCTGGTAGTGCCACTGGTGGGATTCAAATAATTTAACAACTGGTTCCCCACCCAACTGATTTCTTCCAACAACCAGTTAGCCAAACTGCTCAGAAAGTTAACAACCGATTCTCCCGAAGTGGTGCGAACTGGCTGAATCCCATCGCTGGGTAGCGCCAAAGAGCAGCGGAGACCGAATCGGTTCTCTCTGACGCTCTGCTGTTTGGACCACCCACCCGCCCAGGCTCCCGTACTAACCTTTATGTCCTGCTTTTGAAATGCGCGGGAGTTGCTGAAGCGACAGGGAGAGTGCAGGCTTGCAGAAGGGGAGTCAGAAAGCCTCTGTGCCTGCGCAAAGTGTGTGTTTGGCATGCGTGTGCAAAGCACACCCACCAAGCCACGCCCACTGAACCGGTAGTAAATTTTTTTGAAACACACTACTGGTATAATTACCAAATAGTTATAATTAAAATTATATAATTATAACGTATAATTGAAAGGGTGTTCGAATCCGTAGCGCCATATAACGGAGTGAGCTCCCATTACTTGTCCCAGCTTCTGCCAACCTAGCAGTTCAAAAGCATGTAAAAATGCAAGTAGAAAAATAGGGACCACTTTGATGGGAAGGTAACAGTGTTCCATGTGCCTTCAGCATTTAGTCATGCCGGCCACATGACCACGGAGATGTCTTCAGAGAGCACTGGCTCTTTGGCTTTGTAATGGAGATGAACATCGCCCCCTAACTGCTGGTGACCTTCTACCGCTGCACCATAGAGAGCATTTTAACTTACTGTACCTCTGTATGGTTTGCCAGTCGCATAGTGGCAGATAGGACAGCACTCCAGAGGGTTAAAGTCATTGCCCAGAAGATCATTGGTTGCCCTCTCCCCTCTTTGGAAGAGCTTTATGGCTTCTGCTGCCTTAAGAAAGTTCAAAACATTCTCAAAGATCCATCTCATCCTGGGCACCCTTTTTCTGAACTATTACCATCTGGCAGACGGTACAGAATAATAAAAACAAGGACAAATAGGCTGAAAAACAGCTTCTATACCAGGGCAGTAGCTCTTTTGAATTCTACTGTATAGTGCAGTATTGGTGTGGTGTCAGGGGGTTTTGGTTCAATGTGTGGAGTGTGAAGGATGTGTGTTTGTTTTTATTTTCGTGGTCATGATGTGCACTGAAGATAGTGTTTGATTTTGTTGTATGAGGTGCAGTGACAATAAAGTAAACTAAACTAAACTAGAGCCTGAAATGACTAGCATGTATGTGGAAGGACACCTTTACCTTTAATGTATAATTAAGTCTCAATCTCCTTATTAGAATACAATCGGAAAATACAGAAAATTTGGGAGCTAAATGGCGAACTCGGAGAGCAAACCACTGCTAAAATCTAAAACCTGAGCTACAAGTTTTTTCTATTATTTCATACAGAAAATTTGTCTGCAGTATTCAAAAAGAGGAAAAAAAACAGGGAAAAAATAACTTCCATAGGCTAAAGCATGGGTCCCCAACCGCAACCTACTACCAGGCCACAGCCTGTTCGAAACCGAATCACTCTCACATGAATGGAGCTTCGCAATGACTACAAGTGTCTGCCACTCATGTGAGTGGAGTTTTGCACGTTGGTACAAGCACCCTCCACTGGCGTGCAAAGCTTCATTTGCACGAGCAGAGGGCGCACACACCCGCCACGGTCACAAATGAAGCTGTTTGTGTACATGTTTGCCTGCCATTCACATGCTCCCCCCTCCCCTCATGCCGGGCTGGGCCACCAAGCTGGAAAGGTTGGGGAACGCTGGGCTAAAGTGGCAATGTTTAGTGTGATTATCCCTTTACACTTGAGCAACAGCAGATATTTGTCTCCCGTAAACCTAAATGGATGGGACCTTAAGTACAGTCATTGCTAATACCTGTATGCGTTCTACTATTTTATGCAAAAATGACTGCTATGCCAACAGGTGTAGAATACCAGATTTGTGCAAGGCATGCTTGAGCATCACATACAGCGCAGTCACATGTTTTATAAGTGTAACGCGTTGGACGCTTGCTAATGGGAGCCACTTTCAATTACATCATTCCAGTCAAAATGCCGAAGATCACAGAATTTGACAGACATAAAATCATACTTTTATAGTAGCAAGGCTACTCTCAAAGGGAAATAAATAGACAAACTGGATATTCAAGACGTAGTACTCAAGACTGAAAAATAATTATGGATGTTGTCGTTATAACTTTGCTAAAACAACAAAGCGGGTGGTGGCCAAACACTTGCCCTGTATTGTCTTTGCTATGATGCATTTGTAGAAAAGCTAAGTTTGTTTTTCAGCCTGCACACTCTTCCTTCTGATACCTCCTAGGAGTTCTGTTGTCATTAGGTAGGATGCTTTCTTGTGCATAAAGTCATCTCTGGGGAATTAATTTGTCATTCTGAATAATATTCTACAGAGTGTTTTGGGAGTCATGAAACAAGCTTTTCAACCAATGCTGCATCTAAAAACAAAGAACGGAGAAAAGCTTATGGGTTCGTGTTAGGCTCCAGTCTCCTTATTTTAGGGTTCTAACTACTTTTCCATTTACCTCTCAATGTTCCAGAAGTCATTGAAATCACTAACTTTTTTCAGCTTTGGAAAATTACATTGGATGCACAAATTAGTGAATCTTAGTGCAATCAATTTTGCATGAAATAGATGATATTCTCATTCTGTTTATGTTACCATGATGTAGATTATATAATTTGTGTAATGTTGCTGCAGAGGACATAATTAAATAGTGGTCAAAAACAGTGTGTGTCCTTCCTCCAACTGGTTTGTTAAAATTAAATGGTAGTTTCATTCTATTCACAAAACCTCAGTTAGTCAGCATATTTTCTTCTACTTTTAAGTGACAAAGGCTTAAAAGGCATTGGACCACACTAATTTATATTAAAACATTTTAAAGTTAATTGGAAATTCTATTCTCTAGTGATGCTTCATGCATTGCTGATACCTTGTTCCTGATGATGATTCCATGTTCCTTCCGTAATCAGTGAGAAGTTGAAAAAAGCAATGTTATTTGGATGATGTTTTGTCTAGAAGGTGGTCATTGGAGCCCTTGGAGTTTTGTAATATTTTTGTTTATTTAAAATATATATTAGTACTTGTATAAGGGAGGCAGTAAACTATCTAGCAAATAGTATACAGATCTCCAGAGAGGACCCCATCAAAAGTGTGTGAGCTTTCACAGCCTGAAATTCAGTTCTCTTGTTGTCCCTTTGTCTTTTTCTAAAACATTGCTATTATGGTTTTGAGCTATTTTACACCTGGATCAGCTCATTTTGGCTAAAGAGAACAGAAGAAACTGTTCATTCAGAAGATTTACGGAACATTTCCCCCTAGAAATGCATCACACAATTCTAATACCAAATCATGTCCTAGACTTTGGCCTTCTGTCGCCTTATCTCCAGAATTATTGGAGTGCAAGTCTGATAGTTCCTGATTTGGCAGCTGAATCTCAGAGCTGACAGTATAATCTATGACTTTGGAAAAAGGGAACTGGGGAGGATATGTCTTAAAGTAGCAAGTAGTGAGCATTTGATTCACACAAATATAACTATATATACAGGGATGTTCGTGAAGGCACTTAACACATAGGCCTTTAGAATGTTGAGTATAACTGTTTAACCTGAACATAGGAACTTCTATTTTTTAATTTGCATTTTTATTAGTTTATCAAAAGATAAAATAGAGGTGTACAATGAAAAAAGAAAATAATGGGAAAATAAGGGTGGAAAAGGGGAAGAGAGAAAAATGTAGGGGAAAGGGGGAAAGGGGAAAAAAAAGCATTGACTTCTGACTTCTTTTGGTGCAGCAGAATAAGGTAAACATAAAAAACTCCACTTTTTACTATATGATAATATATACTACTTCTATAACAAAAAAAAATCTATCTGATCAGCAAAATCCAAAATCAAAGTTTCATTTTTTTTACCTGAAGCACAAATTCAAAAAGTGGTCTCCAAGTAGAAACAAAATTATGTTATTTTCTTTAATCAGAGCAGTCAATTTGCTGATCCTTTCAACTTTTGTAGCTATTTGTCCATTGTGGGTATCAAAGTATCCTTCTATTTTTCTGCATAAAGTATTCTTGCTGCCACCAACATATACGGTATAGCATCAAGGTTCCATTTTTTTCCAGGTTCTTTATGCATTAAACCTAAAAGAAAATTCTCTGGTTTATCTTTATATTTAAGAAGCTTCTGTGGTAAGATTTGAATCCTTCTCAGTTTTGTCACATGTGACATGTCCATCATAACTGATCAAAAGTTCCTTCTTTACGCTTACATTTTTAACGTTCATGTGAAGTGCCTTTATACATTCTTGACAATTTGGACACTTATAATTTTTTAAAATGTATAATTTAATGTGAATTTTAACCTTTCATCCATGTGTTCTCCCATTTGTTTAAGCATTGTATTATATCAAAAGTTTTTGTCCATTGAATCATACAGTGCTACACATACATTCTCAGCGTTCAGTTTCAACAACAATTTATAAACCTTAGCAATAATATGTTGATCACCACCACACAATAGGATTTCCAATTCATTTTTTACAAAATCAAATCCATAGCTCTTTTTGTTTAGTTTAAATCTTTCTTTCAGTTGTAGTTATATAAACCAATAGCAAATACAACCTTCTGATTTCAGCTTCTCTTTAGGTTTGTGGATAGGGTCACCATAATTAAAATATATATATTTTGACCATAAGTCCATCAGTCTGGCCTCACCAGCATTTCTTTTCTTTAAAAAAATGCAAGCTTCCTGGGAAGGCAGCCAAACTTTCCATTACTTTATATTTATTCCAAACTCTTGGATGGCATGCCTAACAAAGTGATTGTTAAAATCAACATTTACTTTAACCCTATCATGCCTAAATAGCTGTGCCATCCAAATCTTAATTCTAACCGTCTAGTTCAGGGATGTCACACTCAAGGCCCGTGGGCCAGATCCAGCCCACAGGGTGCTTAGATCTGGCCAGTGGTGGGGTTCAAATTTTTTTACTACCAGGTTCTGTGGGCGTGGCTTGATGGGTGTGGCAGGGGAAGGATATTGTAAAATCTCCAGTCAGAGGTGGTTTTTGCCGGTTCTCCAAACTACTCAAAATTTCTGCTACTGGTTCTCCAGAACTGGTCAGAACCTGCTGAATACCACCTCTGGATCTGGCCCATGGGGCTACTCTGGAAACATCGAAGGACCAGCCTGTGGTGCCCCTGCCTGTGAAAATGGAGCTTGGGTGGGCTGCGAGCTCTGTTTTTGCTGGCAGAGCACTGCAGAAGGCCTATACAGGTCCCCTCAACACAAGTGATGTTGAACTGGCCACACCCAGCCTGGCCGTGCCCAGCCTGACCATGCCCCGTGCCCCCCCGAGGTTAAACATAACTCTGATGCAGCCCTCAATGAACTCAAGTTTGACACCCCTGCTGTAACTCAGTATTCTTTTTATTTTGCAGTCACCCACTGCTTTAGCTAGACCAAACAATCGACATCAGAATATGAATTCCTATCCCTATAATTAGTTATCAACAACACAAAATATCAAAATAGTGTGTTAGCCTTAAAGTCTTAATTTATAAATAAACAGGCTGTTCCTGAATTTTTCCCCCTGATTAATAGACAACTGCAAGGGCAGTAGGAGTTCCAGATTTTTTTTCAATCCATAGGGAGGATTTGGGAGGGATTTGCCTCTATGTATTACTCTGCATTAGAAATTTTAGAGGGCATTTAGGTAGTTCACCTTTAGGTTTAAGGTTTTTCTTCCTTGCTTAAGTGAAAGATTTGTATATTATTGACAGAATGATGCAATGTTTATCTGTTCAGTGTTAAATCAACAGAATAGTCTTCCTGCTAACTCTTGTATGCGATAATATTTCTGTGGAACAATGACCAGGTGTTATGCTGTTCTTTATGTTAAGTTTAATTTTTGGTTCAAGGAAAATTAATTCACTGCATAACTTTATCTTAAGGACTCACCATTCGGTGTGTGTGAAAATGAAATGCTTGTTACTTTGATGTCCTATTCTGATTACAATAGATGTTGTTATTCGATATTTTATGCGTGTCTGTTGTGCCGTGGAAATCCCATTGTGGAAATGTATTTTGAATTCATCATTTTCTACACATTATTATACTGTGATAAGGCTCCGTGTTTGTTTACATTATTCACAAGGTGTGGGATTGCACTATAGGAAAACATCAATGAATACCATTTTAGAAATATAGAATCATAGAGGTGGAAGGGACTTTCTAGTCCAACTCTCTGCTCAAGATGGAGACCTTATATCCAGAGGTGGTATTTTTCAAACCGGTTCTGACCGGTTCTGGAGAACCAGTAGCAGACATTTTGAGTAGTTCAGAGAACCAGCAAATATCACCTCTGACTGGCCCCGCCCCCATCTATTTTCTGCCTCCTGAGTCCCAGCTGATTGGCTGGGTCTTCTTTTGTTGCCATGCACAGGAGAACGGAGCTGGAAAGCAGGTTAGTGGAATGGGGAGGGAATGGAGATTTTGCAGTATCCTTCCCCTGCCATGCCCTCCAAGCCACGCCCACAGAACCGGTAGTAAAAAAAATTGAATCCCACCACTGCTTATATAATCCTAGTCAAATGGTTGTCCAGTTCAGTTTTGAAAACCTCCAGTGATGGAGTCCTCACATCCCCAGGAGGGAAGCTATTCCATTGATAAATCATTCTCACTGTGAGAAAATTCCTCCTTACTTCTTGGTTGGATCTCTCTTTAACAAGCTTCCACCCATTACTTCTTGTCCTGCCCTCTGGTGCCTTAGAGCAGGGGTGTCAAACTGGTGGTCCATGGGCCGGAAGCAGCATGTGTAGGCCACGCCCACCCCACCTCTGCGAATGGGGAAATTGTTGTAAAATGTCACATGACGGCAATGTGATACCATGAGTTTGACACCCATGCTTTAGAGAATAAGTCATTCCACTCCTTTGTGACAGCCCCTTAAGTACTGGAAGACAATTATCATGTCTCCCTAATCCTTCTCATAGACAGGCTAGACATAACTAGTTACCTCAATTGTTCATAGAATAGAATAGAATAGAATAGAATAGAATAGAATAGAATTCTTTATTGGCCAGTTAGCCTCCAGATACTTTATTATCTTTGTGGCTCTTCTCTGCATACTTTCTAGAATATTATCATCTGTTTTGTATTATAGTGACAAGAACTGGATGTAGTATTCTAAGTATGGTTTCTCCAGTACAGTGTAATACACTTCTATTACTTCTCATTGTATTTATTTATTTATTTATTTATTTATTTATTTATTTATTTGATTAGTCAATTGCTTACAAGATAATAGGTATAGATATAAACATAGTTATAAACACATGGATACATATAAGGAAAATAAAAGAAACAATAGGACAGGGACGGTAGGCACGTTGGTGTGCTTATGCATGCCCCTTACACACCTCTTAGGAAAGGGGTGAGGGACAAGAAGTCCGGCCGATATCATCTGGACTGAGTTTGATCCTGTTTCCGAGGATGAAGTGGACAGGATTATGCGATGTTTGAGTTCCAGCACATGTTTATTGGACCCGTGCCCTTCCTGGATGGTGTATGCCGCCAGGGAGGTCATGTGCAGCTGGCTCTGGGCAGTTGTCAATGCTTCGTTAAAGGAGGGCTCTTTCCCTGCCGCCTTGAAAGAGGCAGTGGTGAGACCCCTCCTGAAGAAGCCTGCCCTGGACCCTGCCGTATTAAACAACTTTTGTCCGGTCTCCAACCTTCGTTTTTTAGCGAAGGTTGTTGAGAGTGTGGTGGCTCAACAGTTTCGCTTTCCTGGATGAAGCGGACTATCTAGATCCTATCAATCGGGCTTCCGGCCCGGGTTCAGTACAGAGACGGCATTGGTGGCACTGGTGGATGATCTCTGGAGGGGCGGACAGAGGTTTTTCCTCTGTCCTGGTCCTATTAGATCTCTCAGCGCCTTCGATACCATTGACCATGGTATCTTATTGCGGCGCCTTGAGGGATTGGGAGTGGGAGGCACTGTTCTGCAGTGGTTCTCCTCCCTACCTCTCAGGGCGTTCGTAATCGGTGTTGGCAGGGGGCAGAGGTCGGCCCCAAGGGCTCTCACGTGGGGGTCCCACAGGGATCGGTCCTCTCGACCCTCCTGTTCAACATCTATATGAAGCAGCTGGGCGAGATCATCGAGGTTTTGGGGGAGGTATGATCAGTATGCTGATGATACCCAGTTATACATCTCCACCCCAAACCAAATCAGTGATGCCCTCTCTGTGATGTCCCATTGTTTGGATGCGGTACGGATCTGGATGGGCAGGAACAGACTACAGCTCAATCGGCCAAGACTGAGTGGCTGGGCGTACAGGCATCTTGCTCCAGTGAGTATATTCCAGCTTTGGACATAGGGGAGAGGTGTTACCCCCTGTGGATAGGGCATGGAACCTGGGGGTTCTTCTGGACTCACGGCTCAGTTTGGAGGAGCAGGTGGGAGCCGTGGCCAGGGGCCTTGCCCAGGTTCGGCTGGTTCGTCAGCTCTGCCCTTACCTGGATCGAGATGCCCTTCGCACGGTCACTCATGCACTTGTTACGTCCCGACTCGACTACTGCAATGCTCTCTATGTAGGACTGCCCTTGCATACCATCCGGGGCTCCAGCTGGTGCAGAATGCAGCCGCACGGGTTGTGATGGGAGTTTCCTGATACTCCCATGTTACGCCCCTCCTGCGCGAGCTGCATTGGTTGCCGGTTGCCCTCTGGGTGCGATTCAAGGTTTTGACATTAACATTCAAAGTCCTTCATGGCATGGGTCCGGGGTACTTGCGGGAGCGTCTCCTGCCGATATCAAATACTGGTCGCCCTGTATGAGCACACAGGTTGGGACTCCTCGGGTTGCCATCCTCACGACAATGTCGACTTGCGGTGACCTGAGGAAGGGCCTATTCTGCATCGGCCCCCGCCTTATGGAACTAGCTACCCATTGAGCTCCGGCTGGCTCCCGATCTCTCCTCTTTCCGGCACGATCTAAAAACCTGGTTGTTTTTACAGGCTGGGCTGGACTGATCTTCTGGGGGAGAGGGTGGGTTTTAAATTCGATTTTAATTTGATTTTATAGTTGTATTTTGGCTTGTTTAGTTTAATTTCTTTTTAAATAATTTATTGTTCTGTGTTTTTATCTGTGAGCTGCCCCGAGTCCTTTTTGGAGAGTGGCGGCTTACAAGTCAAAAAATAAAAAAAATAAATAGTAGACAGTCTAAGGTTAAAGTTTTTGGGGTTTGAAGAAGAAACCACAGAGTCAGGTAGTGTATTCCAGACATTGACCACTCTGTTGCTGAAGTCGTATTTCCTGCAATCAAGTTTGGTACAGTTAACCATGAGTTTGTGTCTATTGTGTGCTCTTGTATTGTTATGGTTGAAGCTGAAGTATTCATTGACAGGTAGGACATTGCAATGTATGATTTCATATACTATACTTAGATCAGACCGAAGATGGCATAGTTCTAGGTTTTCTAGGTCTAGAACCTCAAGTCTGGTGGCATAAGGTATTCTGCAATGAGTAGAGGAGTGGAGAAATCTTTTTGTGAAATATTTCTGGACTTTCTCTACTGTGTTAATATCAGATACATAATGTGGGTTCCAGACTGGCGAGCTGTATTCAAGTATTGGTCTAGCAAATGTTTTGTATGCTCTAGTTAGTAGTGTGATATTACCAGAGAAAAAGCTACGTAGGATTAGGTTAACAACTCTTAATGCCTTTTTGGCTATGTGTAGTTACAGTGGGCTCTAGCACTTAGATCATTTGAGATGAGTACTCCAAGGTCCTTGACAGATTTTGGATCATCAACAAGGTCTTGACTATTCAGCTTGTATTTTATTTTCTGATTTTTTGCCAATATGTAAGACAGAGCATTTATTTGTTGAGATTTGAAGTTGCCATTTGTTTGACCATTCTGATATATAGTCAAGGTCTTTTTGAAGGGTAGCAGAATTATCTGTGGTGTTGAATAGCTTTACATCATCAGTGAAGAGACGCATTGTTCTTAATATGATCACAGAGGTCATTTATGTAGAGTATGAAGAGAGTTGGTCCTAGAACACTGCCTTGAGGGACACCACTGTTGACAGGTTCAGAATTTGATAGGACATTTCCAATTTTGACCATTTGTTGTCTGTTTGACAGGAATGCTTCTATCCAGTTATGCAGGTGTCCAGAGATACCATAAGATTTTAGTTTAATAGTAGTTTGTCATGTACCACTGAATCAAAGGCTTTACAGAAGTCTATATAGATTGCATCTATTGTTTTGCCCTGATCGAGTTGTGTAGTCCATATGTTTTTGCAGGGTAAGAGTTGCAGATTACAGGATAGTTTTTTTCTGAAACCAAATTGTTTATTAGAGAGTAGGTTGTTTGTCTCTAAGTGGAGGATAATGGATTGGTTAATAATTGATTCCATGACTTTACAGGTGAGCAGCATAAGGAGATTGGTCTGTAATTTTCAACTAGGCTGGGGTCTCCCTTTTTGAAAATGGGGATGTCTTGATGCTGTCATCCTGTTGATTCAGTCCAGGATTACATTGGCTTTTTTGGAAGCTATAGCACACTTCTGGCTGATATGTAAGCCATGGTTCACTAGGACAGCTAGATCCTTCTCATAGTTACTACTGTTGAGCCAGATATCACCTATTCTATACCTTTGCATTTGGTTTTTCCATTCTAAGTACAGGGGTTACATTTCTCACCACTGAACTTCATCCTTCTGAATCTTGATTCTAAAGTGTTAGCAGTTCTTCCCAGCTCTGCAAATTTGATGAGGTTCCCTTCTGTCCCCTCATTTGATCATTGATGAAGATATTGAAGAATACTGGCCCCAAAACTGAACCTTGAGGCCCCTTCATGGTCCCCTCCATGTAGATGTAGTTCCATTGAGGACTACCTGCTGAGTGCAGTTGGTCAGCCAATTGTGAATCCATCTGAGCATGATACTGTCTACCTACATTATTCTATCATACCAAGAAGTAGGTTGTAGTCTACTTTGTCCTCAAAAACTCAGGAAGCATTACTGAGGTCAACTATATTATGTCCACAGCGTTTTGCTGATTCACTAATTTGGTTGCTTTATCAAAAAAGGCAATGGTTTTTAACAAACCCATGTTGAACTTGTTCATCTTTAGGTGGTCACAAATCCTCCATTTGATTATCTTTTCAGGAGTTTCCCAGATATTGATGTCAAGCTGATTGGCCTGTAATTTCCTGGATCTATTCTTTTCTCCTTTTGTAGTTTTGGAACCATATCAGCTTTTTCCCAGTTCTCTGGTATTTCCCCGGTGCACGTGAGCTTTGAAATATTACATTCAGTGGTTCTGAAATGACATCTGCCAGCTCCTTCAAAACATTGAGATGTAAACCATCTGGCCCAGCTGATTGTACTCATCCAGGGTGTCTAGGCATTTTCCTTGCCAATTTTGACTTGTATACCTGTTCTGTCTCTCATTCCTGATTTAGATAGGTTGGGCTGCTTCTTCCTATTGAGTAAAAACGGATGCAAAGAAGGAATTAAGCAGTTCTGCTTTCTACCTCTCACCATCACCTTCTTGCCATTTACTTGATGAGAAAACTTAATTCTTTGATATACTTAAATGCTTTGCACATTTTAAAACAAGGATAAAGCTTCTGATATCAGATCTAATGTATCTCAGCTTGACGTATTTATCATACCTTTGGGTTAAAGTTCTATCAAGGCAAGAAAAACTGGTTTTCTACAGAATGTCACTATTGGGTGACACTTCCGTTAAATCTTTAAAAAGCAAAGATCGAAGAATGATTTGACTGTGTGAATTGATTCTCATGGTTGCATGGACTGTGAGTGAGTACAAGTTGTTCCACTGTTTAAAGATCTTGCTATGCTTGTAATTAGCAGAAAATGCACC
>CM019153.1:30132495-30307574 GCA_009733165.1 Naja naja
CAGCTTCTAGGCAAGATGATATCGTGCATCAGGATTGTCCGTGGGCCACTTCCATTCGAACCTCAGTGGTTCCTGCTCCCATTCAGAAGGCGGGCAGGGCGATTCCCGAGGAAGTTAGCGTCCCTGTCCGTTCTTCCCTTGGTGGCAGGCCCAAACCATGGCCCAGGGATGCCTGTACAGGGAGCCCCAGAGACTTACAGTCACCACAGATGCCAGTCTGTATGTGGTTGGGGGGGGCCACTTGGGGGCCCAGGTCACCCAGGGAAGGTGGTCTCGAGAGGAGCTAGCCTGGCATAAATGGGCTAGAGCTCAGGGCGGCCCGCAGCGCTCAGGGCTCTGAGGCAGGAGGAGGTGGTGGGGAGACATATTCTTCCTCCTCACAGACAATGTGGCTACCAAGCCCACATAAACTGGACAGGGGCACCCGCTCCAGATCTCTAATGCAGAGGGCTGACTCAATTGTGCAGGTGGGCAGAGACACCTGTTGTCCCTGAGCAGAACACATCTTGGGGTGTCCAACGTGCAAGCAGACTGGTTGAGCAGCCACAGTCCAGTCAGTCTGCATCAGTCTGAGGAATGACGGAGCGCCCGGCTGTCGGTTCTGGACCTTTTGCATCGCCGGAGAACTCCCAACTCCCAAGGTTCTTTACACGGTTCCCGGCGAGAGCGGAGAAGTCAATGCTCTCCGATGCAGGTGGCCCCAGGGACTATTGTATGCCTTCCCCACCCTTTCCCTGATCCCTGGGGCTATCAGGAAGGTCCTGATAGAGAGGGCAGAAGTTCTGTTGGTAGCCCTTACTGGCCCAGGCGTCCTTGGTTTGCCGACCTGGTAGGCCTGTCAGTCACCAGACCCTGGAGAATGCCCTTGCACAGGATCTCCCTCAGCCAAGGCCCCATAGAGCACCCAGATCCAGCTTGGTTTCACTTGACTGTCTGGCGGTTGGCGGGGATCCTAAAGCGGGAGAAGTTTTCCAGTAGGGTCATTCAGACGATCCAGGGCAGCAAGGAGACCTTCCACTAGGATATATAATGCAACGTGGAAGTTTTTCTGCACTTGGTGTTCTAGTCACCAACTGGACCCCACGGTTGTTTCCTTGCCAGGTGTTGGAATTTCTGCAGGATGGGTTGGACAGAGGCCTCTCCCCAATACCTTGAAGAGACAGGTGGCGGCCTTGGCCTCAGTGATTTCGGTCGGAGACTCTACTTCCCTGGCCCAACACCCTAGGGTAAAGACTTTTCTAAGGGGAGCCAATTTGAGGCCACCAGTGGTCCACCACTACCCCACCTGGGATCTGCCTAAGGTCCTTAAGACACTAACGGCTTCCCCTTTGAACCCTTGCATAAAGCTAGCCTAGCCTACTCACATGCAAGGTGGTTCTTAGTGGCCATTACATCGCCATGAAGTATCTCGAGTTGGCGGCCTTATCCATCAGGAAGGATCTATGTGTATTCCATGCAGACAGGGTGGTTCTGAGGTTGGACCCTACCTTTCTGCCCAAGGTGAACTCCTTGTTCCATCGTTCCCAGGAGTTAATTTTGCTAACTTCTGTCCAGAACCTACCCATGCTCTGGAGAAGAAATGGCACACCTTGGACGTTAGGAGGGCTCTCCAGATTTACATTAAAGGACCTCTTCCCTTTGAAGGACTGAGTCCCTGTTCGTTTCCTTCCAGCCGTCAACTTTGGGGCACAAGGTGACACCTTCCACTGTGGGTCGCTGGCTCAGAGCCTGCATTGAGAAAGCTTATGAGTTACAGAGCCTTCCTGTACCCAGGAGAATCACTGCACTCAACCAGAAGTGCTGCAACCACCGCAGCCTGGGCCACACAGGCATCGGTTTTGGACATTTGTAGAGCTGCAACTTGGTCATCTGTGACCCCATTCATAAGACATTACAAAATTGACTCATTTGCCTCAGCAGAGGCGTCCTTTGGCAGAGTCCTGCAGGGGTTCATGTTGACGGGGACCTCCGACCAATCCAGTTCCCACCGTGGGACAGCCATCAGCCAGCTTTGGTATGTCCCATCCTGGATTCTCCCTTGGCTCAGTGGAGAAGGCGTTGGTCCTACCTGAGCGCTTCTTCTCGAGCGAAGGAGAATCCAGTCCCACCCTGTATTCCGTCAGGTCGGAGTGGGGAGGTGTCCCTTTTTTTCACAGTGCAAAGTGGACCATCATTTGAGGACAAGGAGCAGCTGTTTTCGCTTCTAAATTGTTCAGAACTGGGGACCATTACCAGGGGGTGTGTCCTCAGTTTTTTTCAACTCGGTCTGCAGAGCTAGGAGACTAGAGACTACCCATCCTGGATTCTCCCTTCGGCTCCCCGAGAAGAAGCGTTCAGGTAGGACCAACACCCCTTCTGTTTATCTATTAAAGGATATTTCTCAATAACCCATGACCTTCCCCACTGCAGCTAGTTGATTGCTTTGTTGTTGTTTCAAGAGACAAAACATAGAATCGTAGAATGGACATTGGAATCCAACCCTCTGCCCGAGGCAGATATCTTTATACCATCCTGGACAAATGGATGTCCAATCTTTAGAGCAGAGTTCATAAGTTTGGAAAATCCTTCATCCTTGAAGGATTTTAACCTTTAGCTTCATCTATGGACTTATCTATTATCTTACCCTTATCTATCTATCTATATGCAAATTCCATAAATTCCAAATTATGTCTTCTGCCATCAATCATTTCTGGTTGTCACTGCAGTCCATTACCTGTCTGTAGTTCTTTGTTGTTATTATTACTCTCTAATTAATTAAATTTGCAGCTGCTGCAATTTGCAGTTCAAATCCCACCAGGCTGAAGGTTGACTCAGCCTCCTATCTTTCCAAGGTGGGTAAAATGAGGACCCAAATTGTTGGGGGCAAAATGCTGATTCTGTAAATCGCTTAGAAAGGGCTGTAATAAAGCACTGTGAAGCAGTATATACAGGTGAAACTTGAAAAATTAGAATATCGTGCAAAAGTTCATTTATTTCAGTAATGCAACTTAAAAGGTGAAACTAATATATGAGATAGACTCATTAAATGCAAAGCAAGATTGTTCAAGCCATGATTTGCCATAATTGTGAAGATTTTGGCTGATAGCTCATGAAAACTCCAAATCCACAATCTCAGAAAATTAGAATATTACATGCAATCCATAAAACAAGGATTGTACATAGAACAATATCGGACCTCTGAAAAGTATAAGCATGCATATGTACTCAGTACTTGGTTTGGGCCCCTTTTGCAGCAATTACTGCCTCAATGTGGCGTGGCATGGAAGCTATCAGCCTGTGGCACTGCTGAAATGCTATGGAAGACCAGGATGCTTCAATGAATCTCTTCTGCATTGTTCGGTCTCATGTCTCTTATCTTTCTCTTGGCAATGCCCCATAGATTCTCTATGGGGTTCAGGTCAGGCGAGTTTGCTGGCCAATCAAGCACAGTAATCCCATGGTCATTGAACCAGGTTTTGGTGCTTTTGGCAGTGTGGGCAGGTGCCATGTCCTGCTGGAAAATGAAGTCAGCATCCCCATAAAGCTTGTCTGTGGAAGGAAGCATGAAGTGCTCCAATATCTCCTGGTAGACGGCTGCGTTGACCCTGGACTTAATGAAGCACAGTGGACCAACACCAGCATTTTATACAATTTGTGTTTGTTTAATTTGAACAAGGCTTGGGTCAGAACAGTCCCTTGCTTGCTCACTTTCTTGTGGCTTTACTCCTGAGTGTGGGCAAGAGGTAATGGGTTCTCTTACCTGTTTCTATTTATTCTACACCTATACACCTTCTACTACTTCTACTTCAAACTGACAGCCCATGGGCCAGATGCGTCACGTGCAGGCCACATCACCTCTGTTCCGCGAAGGGAAAAAGTTACAATATATCACATGACAGCAATGTGACTCTGCGAGATTGACACCCATGTTCTATTAGGATGTAATAATCCCATAGATGTCTATGGGAGTAGTACATAAGGATTGGCCAGTCCCAGTCCTTGCTTATGTATATCTCTAGTTCTTCAAAGCAGTATGGCTATTAATGCTATGTGAAAAAATCCACTAAGTTTTTTTCATAAGCATCTTAATTCCACACATGTGTTTTCAATTTTGTTCTCTACCTCTTTATATCTGTATTCCTTAAATTTTACTTTGGAGGTGCGGGGCGGTCGGGGGGGGGAAGAATGTTTTTTCATTCTTGAAAGTAATACAGAAATTCTCACAATAGATAAATGAAAATATCTGAATAATAGTCTTTTTTATGATATTTTTTTATTTTTAATATAGCCATTCCATCTTCAGTTGAACAATGTGTTGTCTGGGGTACAAATATCTTTGTTAAACAATAATCAAAATTACAACATCCTTTGTTAAATTAATATTGATTCTGCAATCTTTAACATAATAATATTCCACATATTAATTCTACAATATTAACATAATAATATTCAATATACTAGTCATAATATTTACTTATCTCTTTGAACATATCTTCTTTATTTTGTTTCTCTGTTTCTAACTTCCATTTTTATTACTTAACCATTGATAAAATAGATCCCATACCATATCGTATTCAGCATTAATCTGTTCATTCCAATACATTCTAATCCAGGGATGGGATCCGACCGGTATAATTACCAGTTCTGTCACTCTGTGTCATGTGCGCATGCGTGCGGGGCGATTCGTGCGAGTGCAATTTACGACCTGCTGAGCTGCCCGGACAGCTGAGCAGCTCTGCGTGCAAGTGCGCAGCAGTTGGAAAAGCCCTTTTTTCCTGCTTTTTCAACCGCAGCTGTGTCGTGCAAAGCAGCTACAATTGAAAACACAGGAAATAAAGGTCAGGTAAGAGCCCGGGTGGGCGGGTGGGCCAAAACAGCAGCAGACATAGAACCGGTTCTATGTATGCTCTCTGTTTGCTGCTCTTCAGAGCAACCGGTTCTACAGAAGTGGACAGAACCAGTAGAATCCCACCCCTGTTCTAATCACATTCTCATTGTAGCTATCTCTTCACTCTTCCAATTTTGTACAAATACAATTCTGGCAGCAGTTAAAATATGAATAACTAAATATGCGCTTTCCTTACTATATTTTTCAGGTAGAATCCCCAATAGAAATATTTCTGATTTTAAATCAATATGTCTTATGTCTTTATGAATTTAGAATTAGGTTTTTTAAGGTTATAGCTTTCTATTTCTATTTCAGGAGCAAGACTGCAGCTTTCACAGATGCAAGGATCAGGACTATGAATGAGGTTATAACTGGAATGCGGATAATAAAGATGTATGCCTGGGAAAAGTCATTTGCTGAACTTGTGAACAACATGAGAAGGTGATTTTATGTCTCGCAGAAATTCTATACCTATGTTGCTTTTTACCTGATTTTAAACTAGAGGGTGGTATTTTGTAATGCAGGATTTTTTGAGTCACAACAAAAGAATCTGAGAATGTTATGGAGGTAAAGAAAACCTATTTTCCCCTTGTTCATACAGCATCCCTTCCTGTAATAAGTAAGGTTTATGATTTAGCATAGCAATGAACTGAAATATATCACCTTTTTTGAAAATCTAAAGCATAAAATAAAAGGCTATGTTACTTCCATGTCTAATTCCCTGAAAATTTGAAAATACGTTTCAAAAAAAATATTTTTTCTTAGATTCCCATCCCTTTCTGATATGTTAGAAACTCTGTCTCCTCACCCAAGTGCACATTAAATTCATTCAGTTTTCTGATTGAGAAAAAATATACATTGGACATTTATTTTACCAGCCATTTGCTTATAATCTGCCCATCAATTTATCCAACCCTGATCTTTCTGCATGCACCTGTGGATTTATCCACCACATATCTGCAGATATTTATGTCAGTTTGGCCTAGTGGTTAAGGCAATAGGCTAGAAATCAGTCAAGAAAGAGTTCTAGTCCTGCCTTAGGCATGAAAGTCAGCTCTGACTCAGCCCAACTCATCTCAGTGGGTTGTTGTTGTTGGGAAAATAGGAAGATGGAGCAGTATTAGGTATGTTCACTGCCTTGAATTATTTATAAAAATACTGGTAGTCCTCGACTTACAAAAGTTCATTTAGTGACCGTTCGAAGTTACAACATGATTGAAAAAAGTGACCTATGATCATTTTTCACACTTACAACCATTACAGCATCCCCAGGGTCATGTGATCAAAATCCAGATGCTTGGTAACTGACTCATATTTATGACGGTTGCAGTGTCCTGGGGTCATGGAATCATCTTTTGCAATCTTCTGGCAAGCAAAGTCAATGGTGAATCCAGATTCACTTAAGAACCACACGACTCATTTAACAAGTGCAGCGATTCACTTAACAACTGTGGCAAGAAAAGTCTTCAAACGGGGCAAAACCCATTTAACAAATGTCTTACTTAACAACAGAAATTTTGGGCTCAGTTGTGATCGTAAGTTGAGGACTGCGGTTTCCTCTGACCCAGGTTTCGTCCAAATTGCTATTAAAGTCCAATGCTGGGAATTTCTTGCATTCCCAGCCACAATTCATTAGGCACAATTCTCTGAGATAAGCTCATGCCTTTCAAGGTTGTAGAAGGCTGCCAAGAAACAGAAGTCCACTTAATTAGAATATGTAAACTGATAGAAGTTCCAGCAAAAACAAACCAGAGTTTGCAAGGCTTCAATGAGGAATCAGAATCTAATGAACTTCTTTGCTTCCTGCAAAGAGCATGTCACCGAGGACTGACTTTTATCCCTTATGGGAAGGGCAGTCACCTTCCAGCATTACTCCTGAGTCACCCCTCTGCTTAAGCTGCTCTCTCTTCTAGCAGACCTGCGCACACGCACTCTGGGAACAGGCTCCCTGGGGTCCTCTGCTTCACTGCCACCAGACTCTGAAGGCTCCGAAGGCAGCACCCCACTCTCAGATGGTCCTGGCCCCATCCCTGCATCGAATGCAGGACCCTCATCCAAGTATTCACCAGACTCTCTGCCTGGTTCCCTTTCATCCTCACTGTCCGATACTTCTGCCGTCTGCACCGGCAAATCACAACAACTATCTGTAATAACAGTGAGATTAAAAGAAACAAACAAAGAAATCAACATTTGCAGGGCTTCTATCCCTTCCTTCGCATTAGCTTCTCCGCTCCACCATTCTTCAGAGTTTAAAATTCCCAATTGTAACACTGATAATGGTTTTCAAAATGCATATCCTGCCATCCTGCCAGTTGGAATTTGTTCATGCCCCTGAGTAAATCACATCCTCCTGTTTGGGTTTCTCTGTTCTTGGAGCTCAAGGGTAAATATATATCCATTCCCTCCTCCCGTTTTCTGTGAGATAGGGTGGGCTAGGAGAGTGAATTGCCTCAAGTCATTTATTTATTTAACAGATTTCTATCTCTGCCCATCATGAAATAACTCTGGGCTGCTTAAACAACAATTTAAGTATACAAACAGTAAGAATTGTGTTAAAAAAACCCTAAAAACCCTGGTACCATGGTGGTGCAGTGGTTAGAATGCAATACTGCAGGTTAATTCTATTGACTGTCAGCGGTTCGATTCTTACCAGTCTCAATGTTGACTCAGCTTTCCATCCTTCCGAGGTGGGTAAAATGAGGACACAGACTGTTGGGGGCAGTAGGCTGACTCTGTAAATCTCTTAGAGAAGTTTACTGTGAAGCAGTATATACTGTAAGTTTAAGTGCTATTGCTATTGCTACCTGAATTGATCTCCCAGAGTGCCCCAACCACTTCCCACAGCCTCCACCACTCTATCCCAGTGCCTGGGTAAAGAGCCAGGGTTTTAATGGCCTTCTGGAAAGCTAAGAGGAGGAAGGCCTGCCTGATTGCCATGGAGATGGTTTTCCATAAGGCAGGAGCAGCCATAGAAAAGGAGTGATGCGGTGGCCTAGAGGTGGAGCTCTTGCCTCACAATCAGGGGCCTGTGAGTTCGATCCTAGGTAGAGGCAGTTGTTTCTCTCTGGGGCACACTGAGAATATAGCTACTGAACAAAATTCCGCATTGGCAAAAGGAAGGGCATCCGGCCAGTAAATACTCAGCTCCATTCAGTTGCCCAGATTCCACCCTATAAGGGATTATGGGGTCATTAAAAATGATGATGATGAACAGCCATGGAAAAGGCTCGCTCACTAGGTCCCACTAGATGGCACTGTTTTATGAAAGGGACCTGGAGCATGGCCATTTTATATGACCTAATAGGAGGGGCAGGGTCTCAGGAACAGGTGGTCCTGGGTAACATGGGCTTTAAAAGTTAAAACCAGCACCTTGAATTGCAACAAGAAGGAAACTTCAAGCCAGCAGTGCTCAGTCAATAGGGGCTTTAAATAGGCAAACCAAAAGGTTCCCAATACTATGTATACTGTGGCATTCTGGACCAGTTGTAATTTTTGGATGGTCTTCAAGGGCAGCCCCATGTGGAGTGCACTAAAATAATCCAAACAGGAAGTTCCTGTGCGTCCATAGCTGAGACAGAGTTGAACCTGGCTGCTTACGGCATGGTGGAGTCGATAAAGCAGTATATGCTATTTTTGTTTTGATGTTCTTGCTGATGCTGATTTGGTTTTCTTTAATAATGCGGGCTTTATTGTTATTTAGCTTTTCTAAACCTTTTAGATGTGCTTGGTTGAAGTTGCTTAAAAATACTTGCAATGCATAATGTGTTTTGTCAAAATTGTTAAAATTTCGATTTCAGAAAGGAGATTTCAGTGGTTCTTAAGAGTTCTTACCTTCGGGGAATGAACTTGGCATCCTTCTTCATTGCCAGCAAAATCACAGTGTTTATGACATTCATGACCTACGTGTTGCTGGGCAATCTGATTTCAGCGAGTCGAGTGTTTGTCGCCGTCTCTCTCTATGGTGCGGTGAGGCTGACAGTCACACTATTTTTCCCGGTGGCCATTGAGAAAGTTTCTGAAGCATTGGTCAGCATTAGACGAATCAAGGTATTATCCAAAGGAGACATTCCGCTGAATTTAGTTGCTGCATTTGAGATAATTAACAAGTTGGTCGCTCACGCTTTTCCTTTCAGGCAGATCCTGTGTCTTTAATAGCTAGGGAAAGCAAATGCATAAATATTTGCCTTATGTAATTCCCTAGGGCAATTCTTAATTGTTGCGGATGATTAACTGCTTAGAAGTTGAATTTATGGTGCTTTTTATTGGCTAAGGATGTTTAACTGAATGAGTATAAATGATTTTCAAGGTAATGGGAGTGATTGTGGATTAGAGACAAGAATAAAGGTATAGTTTTATCAGATAATTTGAAATACATGGAAACATACAGAAAAAAAATCTGTAGAATAATGTGGAATAATATAGAATACAAATACAGAATAGTAGTGCAAGACTTTTTTAGACACCCTTCATCAATTATCTGGATATAGATTCTATTGCTAAGTCTCCTTCACTTTCATTATTTGGATCTGCAATGAAATTTAGGAACAATTCCACTAACTATCTTAACCCAAACATTGTAACAAGGCATTAGAAACCTGCTAAGTAATGATGATAGCCTTTGTTCAACCCAGGAACTGCACATTTAGCACCTCTGCAAAATTAACAAGACAACCAGATCTTTGACAAAGGAGGTTGGAAAATCAATGCCAGGGCTACCAGAGGAAGAGAAGGTCTTGCATTTGAGAATTTCATTGTATCAGGCATTATAAGGCCATTATAATACTCTGAGCCTTAATGGCTTAGAATAGAAGTTATAGAATAAAAGAATTGAACGAGGTCTTGGACTTCTTGTAGTTCCACCCATTGTTCCAACAGGAGACCCTATATCATTCTACATAAATGGCTGTCCAATGTCTTCTTGAAAACCCCCAGTGATGGAGCACCCACAACTTCTGTTGGCAAGCCATTTCATTGACTAATCGATCCCACTGTCTCTTTAACAATCTTCCACCCATTCCTTCTTTCCTAATAGTGAGAACAATTAACCAGTGGAAGGGGTGCCTTCAGAAGTTGTGGGTGTTTCATCACTAGAAAGTGATTGGACAGCCATTTGTCCAGAATGGTATAGGGTCTCCAGTTTCTGCAGGGGGTTGGACTAGAAGACCTTCAAAATCCCTTCCAACTCTGTTATTCTCTAATATATTATAGTGTAGTTCCTCAAATCTTAAAAAAGAGCCTTGGTGGTACAGGCTGTTAAATGCCTAGCACTTAATTCTAGCTGCCTGCAGTTAGTGCAGGCTCGAATCCCACCAGGCTCAAGGTTGACTCAGCCTTCCATCCTCTCTGGGTAGGTAAATTGAGGACCCAAGATTGTTGGGGGCAATATGTTGACTTTGTAAAAATGCCACTTGGGGGGGTGCAAAAAAAGCCCTAGTATTAAGCAGGCATATACAATGGAATGAAGGCTATTGCTGAGCGCATTGGGTTGCACTCCAAAATTGTAAGTCGCCCTGAGTCTCCGGAGAAGGGCGTATATAAATATGAATATAAAAAAAAATCTTCTTTTTTGGTGTGCACAGTTGAGGGTGGGATGAAGTAGGTAGGATTCAGTGCCTATCTTTGCAGGGGGCTGTGTGAGGCAAAATCAGAACTGCTACTTAGATATGTGACGGCACAGAATAAAGTTAGAAAACCACCTTTTGTTCCTGTTGATGATCAGATTTTCATTTGCTGTACATTATATATTGTAAACTATAAACTAAATTATTGGTTAACCGTTTATTTATTAATAATAAAATTATAAATCTAGATCAGTGTGTATTTATTTAAAAAGAAAGATTGACTTGATCAGAAAATTATTCAAGTCCTTTTGTAAAATGAATTCAGTTTCCCTATAGATACGCCCTTTGAATATATTGAAAGCCTTTGATTAGTGAATGTATTTCAGCAAAAAATAAACGAGTCTTTTCTGTTTTGTTGTTTATACGGTCTTCTTTTTTTCTTTCCATTGATGCAGAACTTTCTAATCCTTGATGAAATTTCTCAGTTTAGACCACAACTCAAAAGTAACTGTGAAAATCCTTTCCTTAACGTACACGATTTGACTTGCACCTGGGACAAGGTAAATCACCTTTATTCTGAATGGCAATACAGAATCGGTTCACTTTTGCAGCCCCAGCTAAAGGATACAAAATTTGGAGATAGAGATGGCTATCTCTGGACCAGCAACAGTTGTTTCCCCTCTCAGGTTGTTGTTAAACTAAAAGTGTTTTCTTCCCACCTCCAACTGAAACACATTCAGTAATGGAATGAAGAATGTTGCTTTCAGTAAGCAATATGATTTGGTGGCATCAGGTAAGACCTCTGTTTGAAATCTTTACCACAAACTGACAAGCTAGCTTTTTATAAACCATTTGTTCAGATCCTTTCCACCCACTTCTTATGCTGCTGCCTATAATGAAATTCATAATGCTATCCTGCTCTGTTAGATACAGATTAACGGAGTTAGAATGGACCTTGTAGGTGATCTAGTCCAGTGGTTGCCAGCCGGTGAGCCGCGGCCCACTGGTGGTCCAAGAGAAAATTTGGGTGGGCTGCAGAGAAATGTCCCCCAAAGCACCCACAAAGCAATTAATCCAGGCTGTGCCCTGGATTATGGCCCACCCACCCACTGGCCCCAACCCTTCGGCCGAGCGCAAACCTGCAAAAAGCAGGGCAGCCCTCACCTGCCAGGACGAGCTAATGGTGCTGTTGCAGCAAGAGGGGGCTGGTGGCACAGGCGGGCTAAAGTGGCGATGGAGATGGCCGGAAGGTGTAGTGGCGCCATGCTACTTGCATTTGCGCGGCACTCCTGCACCTTCCAGTTTTCCTCTCTCGGTTTGGGCTCTTCCTCGATTGCCACGGGCTGTAGGGATGGCCCAGGGCAGGAAAAGTACTGGCTGCTGATGGTGGGAGGGGGCGGAATGGGCAAGTCTGTGCTCATCATCCAGTTCAGAGGTCCGGAATGGGATGTTGCCATCAGTTTCCTCATCCCGCTTGGTGCTCTGCTCTGCTGCCCCCCCCGCCCCAGCCTTTGCTGCCTGGGGAAAGCACAGGAAAAGCGAGCAGAAACATAGCTCTCGCTGGGGCAAAGAGCTGAGATCGTGGAAAGCACAGGCAAGAGAAGATGGAAGCTGCCGCCTTTGAGAAGTGCCGCTTTCTGTTGCCTGTGCCTTCTGATTTCTGCTCCCCAGTGAGACCTATGTTTCTGCTTGCTTTCTTTTCTTGGGGGTGGGACAGCAGAGACGTCAGGGCTGCTCTCCCCCCTCAGCAAGCCAGGCCTGGAGGAACACGAAGAATTGTGGGTGAGCACCAGAGAAAGCGTGTTGGAAATGCTAACACACGTTTCCAGCATGTTCTCCTCTGTCCCAAAGTAGGATTGAGTGGGGGGAAAGGAGCAGGGGAAAAGGAAGGAGAAGCCCAGCTGGCTTTCCTTTGGCATCCTTTTTTTTGGAGCAAGTCCACCACATAGGATATTCTGTTTTCTTTTTCTGACAACCATGTTCCAGATTGTACAATTATATGCAAGTTACACTGCAGTTGGCTGAAAGTGGAATGTTTCTGTTGAAGTCAATGCAAGGTCAAAGTGAGGGAAAACCTTGACTGTAAAACCAGAAAGTTGAAGTCCTTAGAAGCACTAAAATGGAATAAAAATGAGCTATTTCCGCCACCTTGTGGAGATTAAAGCATGATGTTTAAGAAGGCCAGTGGTGGAACAGTATTTTAGGATTAGAAACAATGGGTTATGTTTAATACCAACCTTAACTGGAATCTTGATTATTGTTTTAAATCCAATCAAGTTTAATGTTTAGTAACATTGAAGGTACCTGGATCAAATAAAAGTGGATGAGAAAGTTAATACAACAGCAATAGAATGGCAATTGTTTCTTATTTCTGTATATGAATAACATTTTCTCATGCTGATTTCTTGGTGCTTATGTTACTTTATGGTCTGATTAACGTTGATATTATTTCTAATTTTGGGGGGACGTTCTTGTTTACAAGAGAATTAGGTATGAATTAAGTATAAATAGGAAAAAAGCCTATTAATTTTATAAACAACTATCAGTTTCCTATCTATAAGGAATGTATATTCTATCTTGCATTTTTTAATCCTATGTGATATTTCACAGATAATTAATTCTTTAGATCTTGATCGATGGGAGTAATTAAACCTTACACTGGGGGAAAGAGTAATACTCTTAAATAGATTATTTTCTAAAATGTTATGAATTTTGTGTGGCATTCCTATAAAGGTAGTCACCAGGAGCCAAGATTGACAGAAGCCATAAAACAATGAATAGAGTCAATGAATATATTTTTTTTAGTTTTTGTCAGTTTTATTTTTTTCCCATAAACATGTATATTGCTTTGTTATTTGTATTCAGTTAATGAAAGCAAATAAATAAATGCATAAATAATATGGTGAAACCGTATTAATTTCTTCCTAAATGAATAGACCATGGAAATGACAACACTTCAAGACATTTCATTTACTGTCAAACCTGGAGAATTGCTCACTGTGATTGGCCCTGTGGGAGCAGGAAAGGCAAGTGTTCATATTTTTTTTAATTG
The DNA here is from genome assembly GCA_009733165.1 of Naja naja. Classification (NCBI taxonomy): domain Eukaryota; kingdom Metazoa; phylum Chordata; class Lepidosauria; order Squamata; family Elapidae; genus Naja; species Naja naja. The sequence continues at coordinate 30,145,976 of CM019153.1, forward strand.
TTACGTTGTCCCTTGAATGTTCATTCTGAATGCTGAATTCTGAAGCATTTGAAAACAATCTCTTGAGATCCAAGCTTGTATAGAGTGAGCATGACCTTCCCATTATCAGGTGATATGGGTGTGTGTGGTTAAGGCTCAACTCTGTCTTCTCTATCTTGCTAAAAAGTAATATGGGGCAGAGAGATGTATCCAGGATGGCTGATGGAAGTCAAAATCCATGGGCTCACCTAGTGAGGTAAGATTGCAACTTGGAATGAAGGAAAATAAACAGCAAAGAACATGAATTAGTGAAAGAAATAGGAGAAGGTAAAACAGTGTATCTATGCTTGTGCAACGGATAGAAAAGGAAAGAATGTAATAGATGTGACTGAAGCTAACCCCCTCGTGCGAAATTGAGCTGAGTTAAGGAATGAATTCAGGAGAATGGATATGATTTGAGCATCAATCTATTCACAAATCCACAATGAACAGATATGAATCTTCATTCAGACTTTTGGCAAGCATGACTGAAGCCACTCTTTCCTCTTTTTCTTTGTTCCTATCTGGATTGTTTTCTCTGTCACTCTTGTTTCTTATTGTTTTGTGTATTTTTTTCTTTTTAAATGTTTAAATGCCCCCCCCCGGTGCCTCTGTTTTGGCTGGCAGGGTGCTGCAGGAGGCTGTCCGTCCTGTCTCCTCTCTCCCCAGCTGGTCCACAGAGGACAACTACAACGCTGATCCAGCCCTCCAAGAAATCCAGTTTGACACCACTGGATTAGCTGATCAGATACAAATAAAACAATTAGCCAACTCCAATTAGGTTCACATAGAAATTAGTATTAGCTACGATTAATCCCACATGGTATCTATTGCAGATGTGGACAGAAAAAGCACAAAGGTCCATAATATGACAGAACGAGAAAACCAAGGGTATCTTTAGTGCTGGTTCTACAAATAAAGTGTGCTTATGCGTACAAAGAATGTAAAGTCTTAGGTGTGTTGTGCACCTCAGTATTTATAATTTAGACCTGTTTTTCTTCCCACCTATGCTTCTAGTCTTCACTCTTGAGTGCTGTCCTGGGCGAGCTGTCTACAATCAGAGGTTTTATGGATGTTCAAGGAAAAATAGCTTATGTTTCTCAGCAACCCTGGGTGTTTTCTGGCACAGTAAGAAATAACATACTCTTTGGAAAGGAATATCGAAAGGAAAAATATGAGAAGGTTTTAAGAGTCTGTGCTCTTAAAAAAGTAAGTTCTACATCTTTAAATACATTTTTGAGTCGAACATCTTGTTTTTCATTTTTTGACAGTGAAAATGAGCAAAGGGTTATGCATGGAAAATTACAGGGTCCTTGTGGAAGCCTTATTGCCTTTGGATTCCCAAAAAACAGCCCAACATCCAAAATAAAACAATGTTTAAGAATTGATGAAATGCCAGTGAAATATAGGATGGCATGCATTGTGCAAAATAGCTCCATGTTTAAATGTAATTTAACTTGGCTGGATTCATAAATAATTATGCAGACAGAGCTTTTTTGAGATGAGGCCTCACTTAATTTTAAACAAGGGGTCAGGGCAGCACTCTTAAAGGGACTGAAAAGAGAACATCATGAAATTTGACTTGATTTAATTTAATTTTAATTAAATTTAATGAAATGTAATGATTCATATATGTGTTTACTAGATTTTTCCCTATTGCCGTATTAAAATTTTTAATTCAGTGATAATTTTGTGGGTTGTATATCCTGCTGTAATATTTCAAGATTTATCTATTTCCCATTTAAAAGGCATAAAATAAATCCTAGGAGGAAATAATTCAGGGTAGAACATCTTTCACATTCCCTACTTGTGAGAATGAAGACAGAAATTGCAATGCCATTGGCTTCTTAAGCTGGCATTGTATTTCAGAGAATGTCCTTCAGAACATTTCAACTTCATCTTTGATTTGGCAGGTGTGATCTAGGACATTAAAATAGATTGCCAAGAGACAGATAATTTTGTTTGGCAACTTGAAAAATATTGTACACTAAGTCCAGGACATGGTATTTGATGCTGCTGCTGTCAGGTTGAAGATGGATGAAAAGCAGACAGTTGGAAACCTTTTGCAAAACACATTTTCTAAAAATGCAGTTGGTCACTTTTTTTATAATCTTGTATGGCATTATGAAAACTGCCCATCATTTCCTAAAATCCATATTTAATTTGTAGTGGTTTATAAATTGTATAAACACACTTCTTCGGCGAGTGAAAATCTTACAAAGCAATTCTGATTAATAAGTTCTCCTTTTGAACAGAATGTACATATTAATAATATTTACGATGGTTCTCTGATCATTAAAATGACAAATGCAAACATTTTTATTTAAATAATTCTCTGTTTTTGGTAGGATATTGAGCAGCTGGAAGATGGAGACCTAACAATAGTTGGAGACAGAGGAGCTACTTTGAGCGGTGGACAAAAAGCCAGAATTAATCTTGCTAGGTAAAATGGACTTGAATTTTATGAGACCATCTTGAACCTGCAGATATCAATTGAATACCCAATGCATTTGGTGAAACTAAAATCTAAATTATGTACATTTCAAGGTCATCTGTAAAAATTTAAAATTGCATCAATTAGTGATAACAAACATGGTGACATAAATCAAACTGTTGAAACCAAAGCCCTAAGAGCAAACAATGCTACGTATTACAGGTAGTCCTCAATTTACAACAGTTCATTTAGTGACTATTCAAAGTTACAACGGCACTGAAAAAAAGTGACATTTTTTCACAGTTACAACCTTTGCAGCATCCCCATGATCTTGTGATAAAAATTCAGGTGCCTGGCAACTGGTTCATACGACTGTTGCTGTGTCCCGAGATCATGTTTGTAACCTTTTGACAAGCGAAATCAGTGGGGAAGCTTGATTCACTTAACAGCTGGTTTACTTACTTATTAACTGTAGTGGTTCACATAACACCTGTGGCAAGAAAGGTCATAAAATAGGGCAAAACTCACTTAACAAATGTCTCACTTAACAACTGAAATTTGGGGCTCATTTGTGATTGTAAGTTGAGGACTACCTGTTCTGATTTAGACATTCTCAAAAAGGAGACATTTTAGCATAATTTTATAAAGTTATGGTAACTAGTGTGGAGTTCCATTCTCCCTTATTCTCCACAAAATAAAAATACTATGATGGCTTTTGTGAAAGAGATGATCTTCAAGGTGAAAGAGATGATCTTTCAGGTGATCAGATCAGAGGTGGTATTCAGCAGGTTCTGACCAGTTCTGGAGAACTGGTGGTGGAAATTTTGAGTAGTTCAGAGAACTGGCAAATACCACCTCTGACTGGCCCTGCCCGCCTCTATTCTCTGCCTCCCGAGTCCCAGCTGATTGGCTGGGTCTTCTTTTCCTGCCCTTCACAGGACGGTGCTGGAAAGCAGGTTAGAAGGGTGGGGAAGGAATGGGATTTTGCAGTAACCTTCCCCTGCCATACCCACCAAGCCACACCACTCCCACCAAGCCACGCCCACAGAATCGGTAGTAAAATTTTTTGAATCCCACCACTAGATCAGATGTTGGATGTTTATAGGACTTTGAATTAGAAATTGACAGCTAACGGAGAGCCTTGGTGGTGCAGGCTGTTAAATGCCTAGCACTTAAGTTCCAGCTGCCTGCAATTACTGCAGGCTCAAATCCCACCAGGCTCAAGGTTGACTCGGCCTTCCATCCTCTCGGGGTAGGTAAATTGAGGACCCAAGATTGTTGGGGGCAATAAGCTGACTTTGTAAAAATGCCACTTAGTAATAAGCAGGCATATACAATGGAATGAAGGCTATTGCTGAGTGCACTGAGTTGTATCCCAAAAATTGTAAGCTGCCCTGAGTCTTCGGAGAAGGGCGGCATATAAATGTAATTAAAAAAAAAAGTTTCACAGTGGGTGATGAAAGGCAGTGTTATTCCACCCTTTAAACTAGGAGGCATATTTTTTCTGGATTCCGCTTCTAAACATCCAAGTGCTTAGTTTCAAATTTTTCAACTTTTTGACAAGCAAAGTCAATGTGGAAACCTGATTCACTTAACAACTGGGTTACTAACTTATTAACTGCAGTGATTCACTTAGCAACTGTGGCAAGAATGGTCGTAAAAATGGGGCAAACAATGCTTAACAATGATCGCCTGATCACACCACTTAACAACAACAATTCCGATGGTATTCAGGATTTTATCAATATTGTATTTCTGATTTTATGTACCTTTACTTGTTTTTGAATGTGGCCGTCTAAAGTTAAAATGTCCTGATGCTCTCTCCGTGATGTCCCGGTGCCTGGAGGCGGTACGGGTCTGGATGGGTAGTAACAGGCTTCAGCTCAACCCCCAGACGGAGTGGCTGTTCTTACCGCATCTCGGTCTTTATTGGATGTACCATCTTTGGTCATGGGGGGAGAGGTGTTGCCCCCCGTGGATAGGGCGAGAAACTTGGGTGTCCTCCTGGACTCACAGCTCGGTTTGGAGGAGCATGGGGGGCTGTGGCCAGGGGGGCTTTTGCCCAGGTTCGCTGTTTCGCCAGCTTCGCCCTTATTGGACCGGATGCCCTTCCGAACTGTTACTCATGCGCTTGTCACCTCTAGGATTGACTACTGCAATGCTCTCTACATGGGGCTTTCCCCTGCGGACGGTCCGAGGCTTTCAGCTGGTGCAGAATGCGCCGCGCGGGTTGTGAGGGGGTCTCCCGATACTCCCATGTTACACCCCTCCCTGCGCGGCTTGCATTGGTTGCCGGTTGCCTCTCGTGCGCCTTCAAGGTATTAGTTACACTTAAAAGCCCTTAATGGCTTGGGTCCGGGTACTTGAGGGAACTCCTCCTGCAGCATCACTCTCCGATCGCCCTGTTTCACTCTCATAGGAGGGGCCTTCTTTTGGGTGCGTCGTCAGATATTGTGGCTGGCGTCCCCAGGTCTATGTCTCCGTGGGAGCACCTGCCCTTTTGAATAGCTCCCCGCGATCCCGTTTGGCCCCTGCCTCCGCTCTTCCGCCGGGACCTGAGACTTGGTTGTTCCAGCGGTCCGGCCTTGAATGACCCGGGGTTTTTTTATTCTATCTTAACTTTTTGGCTTGTTTACTTGTTTAATTTTTTTTTATTGTAAATTTTTCTTGTTTTAATGTTCGCGCCCTGAGTCCTTAGAATAGGGCGGCATACAAGTCGAATAAATAAATAAATAAATAAATAAATAAATAAAATCATCTCAAAGCTATACCGATCAGGAAATGACATTATCACATTTATTTCTGATTTGTAATCTTTTTATTACTCATACATAAGGCCATTGGTTGTAGGATTCCCTAACTCAGCAAGCCCCAACGTTTCCAGTTTGGCAGCGTAGCCTGATATGGGGAAAGGTGTGTGTGTGTGTGTGTGTGTGTGTGATAGGCAAATGCACGAGTGCACAGCTCCATTTTTGCGAGCAGCGCATGTGTGCATGCACTGTCCACTCCCGCAAATGGAACTTCATTTAGGGCACTTGCACTCACATTCAAAGCTCCAGTTGTACAAATGGAGGGTGCTTGAGTGGAGAGCGCTTGAGCTCGCCTGTTGCTCGCGCAAGTACAGCTTCACACACATGTGCTTGCCCATTTCTCCCGAGGCCCGGTTTCAAATAGGCCACAGCCAGGAGGTTGGGGACTCATGCTCTAGGCCTGTCAAACTGTCGGGCCCGCAGGCCGGATGTGTCACGCACAGGCCACACCCACCCTGGCTCCACAAAGGCAAAAAAAATGTCGCAATACGACACGGTACATCACATGACACGATCAAGTTTGACACCTGTGCTCTAACTGACTGGTTTGAGAAGGATGCCAGGCAAGGGATCTCCCTCAAAAATATGTGGGGAAGCAATAATGACCCAATAGCTGTACCAGGGCAGGAAAATGGAAATGAGAGTAGATGAGAGATCCCGCCTTTCACTGTATGGATGAGGCCTTTCTGCTCAAAAATGCACACTTGTTTCAGAAGCAACCTAACTGTTCCTTACTTGTCTGTTTTTAGAGCTGTGTACCAGGATGCCGACATCTATCTGTTGGATGATCCATTAAGTGCAGTGGATGCAGAAGTGAGCAGGCATTTGTTTGAAAAGTATGTAACCTCCCCAGTGCACTTTAAACGTTTACATTTCTGTTCAGCGGTTCTCCTTTCTTAAACTGTACATGGAAACAAGGTTAACTTGAAACATTGAAAGACCCTCAGTGGGTTTTGTGACTTGGTGAATATATTATTGCTGCTATCTTATTCTAACGATAGAAAATCAGAATCATTTATGTAAACATTTCAAACAAATTGGGAGAAGGGCTCAGTATTTTTGTCCTGAGAACAACAGCCGACATGATTATAAAGGGATTTTTTTGTTGAATAATAATATTTTTGAGTTAAGGGTTATATTTCCCAATTGAAGAGTACAATCCTATGTTTATTTGGAACTGCCGCTGAGCTCAGTAAAATCTTATCCAATGCTAACTGCATTATCCTTTATTGATTAATTCTTTGATTAAATGGTATAAGGTCTCCTGCTTGAGGTTGGACTAGAATACCTCCAAGGTCCCTTCTTACTCTGTTATTTTGTTATTCTGCACCACAAATGGTATCTAAATTAGCTAACAAGAATATATACTTACATACATTTGCACACTATGGGCTTTTCGTCTTTTTGCGTAAGAGCTCCTAAAGTAGAGGTTAACGGTTATGATTGTAGATTATTGTTGCTTTCCATGACCCTCGAAAAATCATGGGGCTTTTATGGTGATGTTTTATAATATTGATTAATGGTGATTTCTTCTTGCAATTGTAGCATTCCTTAATGCTCCTTTACAAATACTTCATCCTCTTCCCATATACTGTACTGTACTCCTTAAGTGTTAGATAATGGTTATCCTTGCATATGATAAAGCTGGAATTGATATATCAGTATCCAGTCTTCTCTAGGTGGATGACAGAGCATTAATTTTCCAGATTCTGATTTGCTTAAGAAAAGTTAGGCCCATTATTTCGTTTCTAAAGCTCTGGAAGTCAACCACAAGTCCATAGTGATGGCCTTTGCAAAACATCCTAAAACAGTGCCCCCCCCCAATTTTTTTGGGAACCAGGCAGTGATGGAATTCAATTTTTTTTATTATGCATTCTGTGGGCGTGGCTTAGTGGGCGTGGCAGGGGAAGGTTACTGTAAAATCCCCATTCCTTCCCCACTTCTGGGGGAAGGTTACCTCAAAATCCCCATTCCCTCCCTACCCCACTAACCTAAGGATATAATTGTGGTCGTAAGTTGAGGACTACCTGTATATACGCTTATTAATAAAAGTAAACCAGAGGCAAACTGCAAGTTTCTGTGCAGCATAAACTTAAAATTAAACTTAACTTTTTCAGTCTAATGATGTCAAACTATTTCTGGCTTAAGCTTAAAAATGAATTTATTTTATTTTAGTACCGTACTCAGTGGCTAAGACGCTGAGCTTGTCAATCAGAAGGGTCGGCAGTTTGGCGATTCAAATCCCTAGCACTGTGTAATGGAGTGAGCTCCTGTTACTTGTCCCAGCTTCTGCCAACCTAGCAGTTTGAAAGCATGTAAAAATGCAACTAGAAAAATAGGGACCACTTTGGTGGGAAGGTAACAGCGTTCCATGCACCTTCAATGTTTAGTCATGCCAGCCACATAACCACGGAGACGTCTTGGACAGCGTTGGCTCTTTGGCTTTGTAATGGAGATGAGCACCGCCCCCTAGAGCTGTAATAGGTGCAGTATGAGGAAAGATGATTTTGACTCCTGCAGTACTTGCCTTTTCAATTTGCCGTGGCAATTAAATGATCTCTGTTTCCAGAATTCATTTCTCTGTGGGCAACTTACCTTTGTTTATCCTATGCCAAAATAGCAATAGCAATAACACTTAGACTTATATACCACTTTACAGTGCTTTACAGCCCTCTCTAAGAGGTTTGCAGAGTCACCATATTGCCCCCAACAATCTGAGTCCTCATTTTACCCACCTCAGAAGGATGGAAGGCTGAGTCAACCTTGAGCCAGGGAGTTGAACTGTCAAATTGCAGGCAGCCGGCAGTCAGCAGAAGTAGCCTGCAGTACTGCACTTTAACCACTGTGCCACCGTGGCTCAAAATAAGCAAAATAAACAATGACATATATTATTTATCATATTATTTAATTTAAAAAGTCTTTTGAAAGGCTTTAAGGCTACACTTATATATTATGAACATTTGTAGCTTGTAATTTCAGCTGATGCAACTTTCTTTGTTTTTGTTCTATTTGCAATCTAAATGATACAATGAGAGTGAGAGGGGTGGCAAACCAATTTAATAATATGTACTGTAAAATAAAAATAAAGGACACTTAGTTCCAGTTTAGCTACAAGCACTAGTTAATTGTCTTCTTTTGATGTCATTATAGTTCATTATAGAGGAAAACTAGGTGAGCATTTGCCAAAAACAATTATGGGGCAGAAGAGGCTGCTTAATTCTTTCTTTGCCCATTGATTTGGTTATGTTCCAGGAATTTTTTCCCTTTGCCATTTTAAAAATAATATTTTTATTAAAATATTTTAATATGTCCAAAGGGAGAAAAGTATAACAAAGTATGTCAAAGAAAAAAAAAGGAGTGAGAAAACACAGAAAAGACATAAATATAATTCTAATCAAACTACTCTCCAATTTCACCGTATTTCCCTTCTATCTACAATTTGTTCTTCCTAATCATCAAAAGCACAAATCACAAAATCATTTACTTTCTTGTGCAAAATGTCCAAGCTCAATAGCAGTAACTGTGAGAGGGATCTTGGAGTCTTAGTGGACAACCAGCTAAATATGAGCCAGCAGTGTGCAGCAGCAGCCAAAAAAGCTAATGCAGTCCTAAGTTGTATTAACAGAGGGATATAATCAAGATCAAGGGGGGTACTAATACCACTCTGTAAAGCCTTAGTAAGATCACACCTAGAGCACTGCATCCAGTTTTGTTCACCACATTATAAAAAAGATGTTGAGACTCTAGAAAAAGTACAGAGAAGAGCAACCAGGACGATTAGGGGACTGGGGACTAAAACATACGAAGAATGGTTATAGGAACTGGGCTTGGCTAGTCTAGTAAAGAGAAGGACCAGGGGAGACATGAGAGCAGTCTTCCAATATTTGAGGGGCTGCCACAGAGAAGGAGGGTCAAGCTATTTTCTAAAGTGCCTGTAGGCCACACAAGGAACAATGGATGGAAACTGAACAAGGAGAGATTTAACCTGGAAATAAGGACAAACTTTCTGACAGTGAGAACAATCAAGCAATGGAACACCTTGCCTTCGGAAGTTGTGGGAGTGCCATTACTTGAGACTTTCAAGAAGAGATTGGACTGCCATTTGTCAGAAATGGTGGAGGGTCTCCCGCTTGGGCGGGGGGTTGGACTAGATGACCTGCAAAGTCCCTTCCAACTCTGATTGTCTGTTATCTGTCCATAAGTTTCACAAGTTTAATTAACCTTTCTCTAATCAAAGAAGTCAGTTTGTCCATCTCCACAAGTTCTGTCAATTTCACCAACCATTTCTTCATGGTGGGTAATGCCAAATCTTTCCATTTTTGTGCGTATAATAATTTCACTGCAGTTATCATAGTTTGAAGTAATCCTCCATGGCTCTTTTCTAACTGTTTATCCATCAATCCTAAAGCAGAAGTTGTGCCTTCAATTGCATATTAATCTTTAAAATCCTCTGTTTCAAAGTACTCTGGTCATGAACGCTTCCGTTCGCAACCAATTCGGGTTAGCGACCAAAATTTCATACCTCTGGTCGCGAACGGGTGCTCGGGTGGCAACCAAACTCAGCTGTGGTGATTTGCTGTTCCATGCTGATTTCCCCTTCTGTTCCACACCATTTTTTTATGTGCATGTGCTTCCAGTGAGGACCAAATCGCATGATGCCCGAATTCTCGGAACAGATTATGGTTGTCACCTGAGGTTCCACTGTATATATTTGAATCCAAAATTTTTACCATATTTATTTATCCTACTTAGGGACTGCCCATCTTGCTCACAGAGCAACTTTTTAATGTGTCCGTCAAGCATACTAAATGGTCCTGTCATATTGTTCACATTTCCAGCATATATCAGAGGTGCTGGACAATATATCAATTCTGGACAATTTCTCTGGTGTCATATACCAACAATACACAATTTTCCATCTGCCATTTTTATATCAGTTTTCCTGTACTGTACTCTGACAGAAGAAGTCATTTCGGAGTTCAGCAGTTTATACAGCAAAATATGCAGGTTAAGGAGAGAAATGAAAATAATAGAGAAATTGTCCAAGGAAGGAAAGTGATTTTTTTCTGCATCATGGACCCTCTTTAGATACCTTTTGTGGCCATAGACCATGGCCACGGACCCCCCACAAGACTTAACTCAAGATTTAAATCATAACATTTCTTCAGGCCTTTATGGACCCCATATGATGACATCACACATCCCCAGGGTCCATGGACCACAGGTTGAGAACCACTGCCCTACTGTATTGTTGACTATATCTGTTGGCTCTAGTGGCCAATAGAAATGAGAAGGTGCTGTAGGCTGTGAGCCTAGAAGAGGGTCTCCCAACATAATCTTGCTATATAGTTTCTGTTCTATTGTCTCCTCTCTCTACCCAAACAAGATTTGTGTGAACGTCTTTTGTAGGAATAATATATATTGAAGTTCTGTGGTCATTCCATGTTTGAGACATAGGGTTTATAAATTAATCTTTTTTATATAGGATTTAAGATTATCATCGAGAAGATGCATATCCTATGAATTAACAGTTGCAACAATAGTTGTTCAGTGACATGATTCAGAGTACTTTGTGAGAAGTGATTATTTTTTAATTAGATTTCTGCTGTTGAAATCATCCAGTTCTGGAACATGATCAAATATTACTGGTTAAAGGAGTTAGGTAAAATTATATTATCTTGAGAATAACCCCAAACTTCTGGTTTTACTGTCTCTTGGTCTCTTTCACCATAAACTGTGTTTATTATTAAATTTTATATTTCCAACTATTGTTGGATCACATCAAGGAGGACATGCACTGCATGGACATCACCCCTGAAGAAGCTCTGGATTGAGTCAAATGGAGATGGTTTTGTTGACAAGCAGACCCTGCTGTGTGGGAATAAGGCTAAGAAGAAGAAGAAGAAGATTCCCAACTATTGTAGCTTCAAGACCATTTACAATAAAAATGTATTATATCAATGCCAGAGAAAGAGAGAAATTATGAAATTAATTATTTTTATTTAGCACTTTGTAAACTGAGTTATATCATTTGCATAACATGTTACGGTTGCTGGATTTAGGGTCACATTCTTGATTTTTTTCAGAAGCAAAGTAAGTTGGTAAGTTGATTGAAGAGAAACCTTCATGCATAAATGTCCCCATGCTTAGAATTTGCTGTAATAGATACGATACCTTATTGTACCATACTTGTGACTTTCTTATTTTTAAAATACCTGTTATCTTCTAACATTGAAAAACCAGGCTTTAATTCCGTATATAGAGTATGTGTGTTCATTTTTCAGGGATTAATGTGACATTTTTATTATTTTATTACACTTTGAAGCAAGTTTTTATAGCAAAATTTAATTTAATGCCTGTAAATATCCAGCTATTAATTTGTATTCAGGGTCTAAGTGCTACCTTGTGCTGAGGGACACAAAACTTAGCTTTGTGTAATATAATATCTCAGAGTGACACCATCAATCATATATTTCGATTTGAGTCAGATTTAGGCCATAAGAATTTTCCACTATGAACTAGTATGCAGATGTAGCTTTTCAGGCAAATTGGTACAGTTAAACTCTCTCATGGACGTCACACAATATAAGTTTGTATACGTTTGTTATATATTAATTAGTTATATACTTATTGCATAAGTTTCCATTGCAAATGTACATTGGAGTATATGTAAATACTGCTGAAATCTAAAAAAGTTAAGATGGAATATTAGGGCTGTGAGACCACTACAGTTGTGACAATGTGAATGAAACACTTCTCTTCAAAGAAATTAAGTAATTGTGTCCTATGGAAGGCTTGTGGGATTACTTCAGGAAACAGAGCTTCAGACTCATGCATGACTTCAAGAGAACATTCTAGACAGATCTGGTGCCTGGGGCTGGTACTCATCCATTCTTCTCCTCTGTGGTTTAAGGCACAGTGTATAACAGGAACATCCCATAAACTGTCCAGTAAAATGCTTTACTAAAATTATATCAATAATTTAGAACAGGGGTGTCAAACTCGAGGCCTGGGAGCCAGATCTGTCCCACGGGTGCTTAGATCTGGCCCGCGGGGCCGCTCTGGAAATAGCAAAGGACTGGCCCGCAGTGCCTCTGCCAGTGAAAACAGAGCTTGTGAGGGCTGCGCTTGGCCCCCCCAGCTCCATTTTTGCTGGCAAAGGGTTGCAGGAGGCTGTCTCAGCTGAAAATGGAGCTCAGGAGCCTGTTTTCACTGGCACAGCACTCAGACCATTACAGGCTTCCCCTCCCGAGACAAGTGATATCATGCTGGCCATGCCCATCCTGGCCACGCCCATCCAGCCCCCCAAGACCACACACAACTCTGATGCGGCCCTCAATCGAGTTTGACACCCCTGATTTAGAACATAGGCCTCCCTTCCTCCTCCTTTCAATTTCTTCTCCTGTTCAGCATTGTAATGGTTGCCCTAGATTGGAATTTTTCTTCTGCTCAGATATTATTTGATGCTATCTTTACATTTCATCTCTCCCCACCCAAATATTACTAAGTAGAACAAGAGCCAGAATTTAGTTTCAAATTAGACACTGATGAATAGTGCTATTTAGTTCTTTCCTATAGTATAAAGAGGAGCCTTTACAAATTATTTTTAAAACTTGCTCTACTGTTTTTAAGAAGCCAGCATTTCATTCAGTTTCATTTCTTTTGCAGGTGTATTTGTCAGACTTTGCATAAAAAATTGTGCATTTTAGTGACTCACCAGTTGCAATATTTACGAGCTGCAAGCCAGATCTTAATTTTAAAAGAGGTTGGTGAAAATAAAAATAATCTTTGGGGTGGTTGGCAGTGTTTTAGTTTGCTTTCTGTATTCTTAATATTTAAAGTTGAAGCATTTCAAATAAGCAGAATAGCACAGTCAACCTTGCAGTGTTACAAGTAATGTGTCTGCATGGCGTACAAAACTATACATTTATTTTACAGAACTAAATAAATTAAAATGCCATTTTTGAGTGATCGGTCAGGACTTTTTAACCCCTAGCTAAAGATTAAAAGAAGATAGTGTAAAATATATCTGTTGAAGGTGTTCAGCCACAGTTTTCAAATTAGTTAATTCAGTATTCTTGCGGCTTCAGGTCCCCATTGATCCTTTTGCATGTATGTCATACATACAATAACATGCACTTATTTAGATTAGAAAAAGAGCAGGAACCGTGTTTCAAGTGGACTTTGATTTTTGAGTCTCAAGAGCTACATTTCAAGAGGAGACAGAGCTTCAAAGAATTGACCAAGTGAACCTAGACTGAATTAGAACCAGCAGGGTTTCTCTTCAGAGGCAGAGCTGAAGTGAGATCTGAATTTCCTACTAGCTAGCATGGGAAAATATGATCTTTATTTTACAGCTGCAAATATAAAATTTTAAAGCTGAAATTTGTAAGTATGTAAGACATTGAATACTGAAATCTCTTCAGTTTCAGGGAAATAGATGTAGGCAGCTTGAATCTAGACTGTTTATGTTCCATACCCGTTGTTTGCTGTTTTATCCAAAATTAAATGAATTGCAAATAAAACTGCAAATAAAGTCAATAAAGATTGAACAGACATAATCTAATATCTCACCTCTTCCTCTCTTCTTAGGTCACTAATAAATAAAATATTGTTATGTTGCTTTGCAGTGTGCCATTTATATTTGTATTGGCTGAAGCAGTATGAAAACCCTGTGAAAGAAATTAAATAAATAAATTAACTAAGAAGCATATCCTATTTGCTATAATTATCTTAGAATAAATGCCATTTAACACATTTTAATTGTTCCATATATCCTTATACAAACCAGATATAAGAAAGGATTTTAATGTATTTCTAATTTACTTACAAGACTTGTAATAATTATTTTTTTTATAATTTTATAAAGAAATTATTTTTGCTAATCAAAACTTGGCCATCTTTCCAAAGAAATAAATAATTATTCATCTGTTACCAATATCTAATAACTATCAACTTTGCTAGCATTAACATATGCCTTGTTGACACTTTATTTTTCAGTGAGGTGTTCTGATCTATAAATAATTCGTTAATTAATGAGGACAATATTATAACAATGGAATTTCCTAAAAAAAGTCATCCTAAAATTGGGCTATCACATATATGTTGTTGACTCATGACTTTTACCACCTTTCCAACATACGAAATTTACTTCTATTATATAATTGTTTATGGTATGGTATCCCTTCTATGACGGTGAGACCCATTGAAAAAATGTACTCTAGATTTATGTGGTTAGGATGGCATGAAGCTTTCAGATAGATCAGTTTCCAAAACAATATTTTTATTTTTATTTTTTTAATTACATTTATATACATTTATATAATTCCCAAGTCACCCATAAAATTTACAATCAAAAGCTAACATTTAAAAACCTAGTTTTTAATAAAATAGAGTTTATTATCAATAAAATAAAATAAAATTAGATTATTGCGTAAGCAAATATTTTAGAGAATATTTTTAGAGAATACTTGGAGAAGTCTTCAAAACATTCCATGGCAGGCTTCTCACCTGCCTTCATTTTTCTCCCTAAATTAATATATTGCACAGATGAACAAATGTTGAATGTACACAGGACTATCTTTATGGAGAAAATGCAAAAGAATTAATAACAAAGTTACTGATAGCCCCATTACACATCATATACTGTATTTTAGATCACAAACTCAGTCTGAAGTAGCCCAAGTTAACTAGATTCACCCAATTGTGAATCCTAGCTTCAGTTCTGGCTTACTGAACATAAAGTTCTTATTTTAAAAAAATTAAAAGTAGATTGCTGTATTTCTCTCCAACTATTATTCAGAAAAAGATTGTGGAGAAGAAATTTATCAGTTGGGAGGATTGACAATTAGGATAGTGACCTTCTGTTATATTATTAGCATTTTCCAACTGACTTGTATTATATGTCTTTTGGGATTAGAGGAAAAAAGCCAGGAAATTAATAGTAACTGATAGGACATCTATTTTTATTACTATCTTAATGAGAATAATTCAATCAGTTGTTTTGGGCATCAAGATAAACCCTTGCTTATTAAAAGAGAATCCTCCTTTTCTTCTTTCTGCTTAAAACATAGCCAGAGAAGATGCTGAAAGTTTTATTTCTGTAATTGCCAGTTATTGCATCCAGACTATAAAATGTGATAAATTCTAACTATGATTTGTTGAAATGTTTGCTTCAAAACCATGATTATGAAATATATAACTAAGATGTTCTAGAATTAAGATGATACAAACAATTCAGTTGTACAATGTCTACCCAAACAGAGTTGGTCTCAGAAGAGCTAAGCAAAGGCTGTAGACCAGAGTGGGAAGTTGAAGGAATGTTCTGGAAGAAAGCAACAGTTGACCCACTTCTATAGTATTATTAAGGAAACAATATGGAAGTATGGTTGGTTAATCAAAACCAGAAGGGTACATTTCCATCTCCTCATCAGTTTTCTGGAGGAGAAAAATATCCTGGGAATGTATGCGTTATTGCTGTATTTCTCATTCCTAGCATGAAAAATCATGTTTTTTATTTTCATCCTGGACTATTACTTAGACAATTGCTCACTTAATTGAGAGAGTCAGTATTGTGCAGTAGTTAGTAGGTTTCTCATGCTATAAGGGGAAATAAAGGGGAGAGAACAGTATGTACTTCATCTGAAGCTTCTGCATGAAAGACAGGATATAACTTTAACAAAAAAATTGAAGAAATAAACGGTAATTCAATACAATCAGGGGAACTCAGGGAAATACTGATGACTTAATTAAATGTTAGGAAATATGATACTTTTGATGTGAAATGTCTAAGGTACTCTGTTATTGATTATTATTAGTAAAATGTTTGGATCCACATTTTAACATCCATCCACTAAAGGGTGCCTCCTGTCCACAAAAGACAGGTGGCTAGAATAGAAGTGTAACTGATGAAATCTCAGTGAGAGATAAGTATGGTTTATTCATCCATCTCTCTGTAGATCCCACACTTCCTTGAAATGTATCTTAATCATTTAAAACAGGTTGCTGGGAAGCATAAATGGTCGCAGAGAAAGGAGGACATTTACTAAAAGATTCTTCCTTCTTTGTGGTGGAAGTGGAGCCTGGATTGTAGCTGACAGTTATCCGAAAAAAATTACTAGTATAGTTGGCTATTTTAGAACCATTCTGCACATTATAGTCTCTATGCATTTTCTTTCTAGGGTAAGGAGGTAGGGAAAGGTACTTTCTCAGACTTCCTTAAGTCTGGAGTAGACTTTGCTTCCCTTTTGAAAAAAGATGAGGATGATGATCAACCATCATCTCCAGGAACACCCAGCCACCAGGTGACTAGGATTCGTACATTTTCTCAGTCTTCCCTGGGGTCGATAGAGTCTTCGGTTCAGTCACAGAAAGATGGAACTGCTGGATCACCACCTGTGAGTAAATGACACAAGTATAAAACAGTCTGAAAGTTGTTTTTATTTGTGAGATAAGAAACTGTTTCTTGCGTATGCCAAAATGTGCAAGTTTAAGTATCATATTCCATGCTCTTGTGAAACATTTTTCCATTGGCATAAACATTTTTGCTGTGGAGTATGATACTTAAACTTGCACGTTTTGGCACAAATAGCAAATAACATTTATACTCTATAAGTATACATTTAATTTCAGGCATTTAATTGCTTTATATTAAAGATTGAGAAGAATGAATGGAAAGTATGAATGGGTTGTCCTTTCTTTTTATAATAAGCAGAACATCTTCTGAACCATATTAAATTTAACATTCTGGCACAGAATTTCTAATATGCAAATATGCATGAATAATATGCAATTTATGCATATTTGCAGTGCTATGCAGATATGCATAAACGATTTGTAATATGCATAAATATGTGGCATTTTGTTAATCTAATCAAAATAATCAAAAAAGTAATGTAAAGAATCAGCTTAAATTATGTAATTAATAGCCCACATCAAAAATTAATCTTTTAAATTAACCTAGATGCATTATTTTCTCAAATGGGGAAGATGACTAAAGAATTAGAAAATCTGTTTTAGAAATGTATTTTTTTGTACAAATTAGTCTTAACAACATCCTTTTCCTTAATTTTCCCTTCTGTTGTATTGTAGATGGGACCACTCCTAACCGCATTGCCAGAAGAAAGTCGATCTGAAGGAAAAATTGACTTTACCATTTATAAGAAGTACTTTTCTGCTGGTGCAAATTATTTTGTAATTTTTATACTTATAGTTCTCAATATTTTGGCACAGGTAAGCTTTTTTAGGGATCCAAAAGGAAAATGTTACTGATAATTGTTTTTAATAGTTCAGTACGTACACTTTCCTATTCTGTATGTATGAAGTGAAGTAGCAAAATTTTAATGCATAAAAATTTTTCCCTTTGAAATAAAGTGGTCAGATTGCAAGTGAGTTTGAGATTCATTTTCTGTAAGGATGGAGCAGTGATCTATCTGTTTCTTTTCACACAGAATTTCATAAGAAAATATTCCATACAATATTTATTCGATTATAAAAAGAAAAAAGTTGACTGAAATTAGTCATTCAAACATTGCAGTAGAATTTTCTGTTTGTAGGGAAATACCTTTTAAAATATATGCAGTCAGCATAAATTAATGTTTAAATATTATGAATTGTTTACTTCTGGATAGTAGTAGGGGTATGAGCTTTGACTTAGTGGCTTTCCATTCCACTCTAGTCTTGGTAACTTTGTGAGATATTGAGGGGCTAAAGCTATGGATTCAATCATTTCACAACTTCAGTCTCTTCCACAGACCTGGCAATAATACAGTGAAGTTAAAAAGAATAATGAGTAAACTTAGTCATATGTAACTAAATTCAAGGAATTGTATTACCATGCTTGCACTACAATAGTGAAAAAAACCCAGTATTTTCTTGGCAGCATTAGCTTTTCAGGGTGCCAACCTGGAAATTTAAGACACAATTAAAGCCTTATTCTGAGTCCCACCATGATTCCCCTCTATAATATTTTCAATACACAATACACTTGAGAACCTCTGCTTTACAATTAATTCCATTTTAGTTTTTAGATGGTGCTGATAACTGCTTGATGGCAAACAGAATTTTTTTACTAGGCATTCTTGAGTTTTCTTTATTTGGATGTCACAACTCCTACAATATGTAACTGATGTGTCCAATGTACCATGTAGTCATAGTTGATGAGATAACTTTCAGTTATTGTGGTGTAAGATTGCAGATAAGATGCTTAGCTTGGCTTACTGTTACTTAGCTTATATTTTCTGTTTGTACTACTCCTACCACTAGCTGAAAGAGGAAGCTTGAAAAAGCTTAATACTGTTTTGAGAAAGGAATAGTCCCAACCACAGAGAGTGAGGCAATGTTGCTAAGAAAATGCTGTGCCTGGATTCTGAGAATTGTGAGGATTATCAACTAATCTTCTATTCTTGAGTAAGATACATGGCAAGGAGCAATCTCTATAAGGCATTATATTATTGTATGAGATTAAAATAGAAGCAGATAATCATTTTCTTCCCAGGGTTGCTATGGGTAGAGAGGTTTCTTGGCTATTGACCTATATTGAGAGAAAGATAGTGGAATCCTGCTAATTCTTAATTCATAAAAGGGAAGATGGCTGGTCTGCTTCAAAAAAAAAAAGACTGTTCAGAACAATCTGAGTGAAGCTGAAGAGAAAATAAAATGAAGTTGGCAGTCAAGGATGTCTGAGAATCCAGAATGCTTTTTTGGTGCATTTCTAGCATATGCAGTTAAAGCAGGGGTGTCAAACTCGATTTCATGGAGGGCCACATCAGGGTTGTGTTAGACCTCGGAGGGGCAGGGTGTGTGTGGTCAGGGTGGGCATGGCCAGTCAACCTCACTCATGTCAGGGGCGCCTGTGGTGACTCAAGCGCTCTACCAGCGAAAACGGGATCTCAAGCTCCGTTTTTGGCTGCGACTGCCTCCTGCAACTCTCTGACAGCAAAAATGGAGCTTGGGAGGACCGCCCATAGCTCTCGTGAGCTCTGTTTTCAGCTGCAACAGCCTCCTGCAGCCCACTGCCAACAAAAACGGAGCTTGGGAGGGCTGCGGTCCTGTCCTTTGTTGTTTCCAGGGCAGCCCCGTGGACCAGATCTAAGTACCCAGCGGGTCAGATCTGACCCCTGGGTCATGAGTTCGACACCCTTGAGTTAAAGTATATTAAAAAAAAATAGGCAATCCAGTTCAAATTCTGTGTTTAAATTAATCCCTAATGAATGGAAGCTGACACAACATTGCACAAGGTTAAATACCACATTTTCCTGAAAAATCTGAATGCACAGTTACTGTTTATGTGCAGTTGTACACAGATTGAGAGTAAGAACAATGAACGTGTCAAGGGCAGAAGTTTGGAAGCCGTTCAGAAGGTTGTGCTGTTTTACTGCATGTTTGAGACTTCTCTGAATACCTTCAGTAATATTCAAGTGGTGAGGACTGTGAAAGCCATTCCCAAATCTTTACTTTTATTCAAGATTGATTTGGAGGTATCAATCTGTCAAATCTTTATTTGGGTCATAGATTAGCACAAGGTATTTTAATAATAACATTGAATCTTATGAAAGATAAAAATAGCACAAAGTTAGCGTTGATATGACAGTACTGAACTATAATATTAAAATCTCTCTACAAAATTCTTAATACTAAGTCTAATAACTTAAAACAGGCAGAAGGGCTCTGAAGGCCACAAAATATATTTTGTCTATGGAGATTCTCAGTTATCCGGTCATAGTTGTTCCAAATATGCCTTTTTAAAAGGCAACTGGACTTCCTTGACTAGAATAATGTAAAATTTTTGCATACAAGTATGTGCATCCATGTATTTATTTTTTGAATAGTGTGTACCTCTAAAAAGAAAAAGCTCAAGGATAGTTTATAATACTTGAAACATGTTTTGAATTTAAACCACGAGGTATTTAATAATCCAAAATAAATGCTAAAATAATTGTTTTAATTGTTTTAGGTTACTTATGTACTTCAGGATTGGTGGCTTTCTTACTGGTGAGTGATTGTTTCTATATAAATGTTCACTTTTAAAAGTGCGACAAATGAATAAATCAGGACTTTTGTTCCCTATTCTTTTCAAAAACAGGACAAAAATACTTTTATTCTTTGGGAATCCATATAACATTTCTTCATATTAGTTCATAGTATTTTTGGGAAGCATAGTTTGAATTTATGAAAAAATGCAGTCACCCTTTCGCTTTACATCACACCAAAGCCATTATTTCATTTTTATTTTGTGCATTGTGTTTTTACCACCTTCCATTAAAAATATTCCAAAATTCTCTCTCTCATGAAAATCTAAAAATTTGCAGCTGATTAGTATAAAATAAAAGAAAGCATTGTACAAAATAACAATTAGGAGAGCCAGAAATCCACTTATTGATGAATTCTGTGAGATCATTCAGATAAACCATGATTTTTCACAGCATTTAATGACTGGATGAGACTTTAGCAGAGCAATCAGTATCTGTATCAACAAGTTTGTCTGATAATAAAAAGCCACTTTGTAGTTTTGTATTTATTCCATTTACTGTTAAATAAAGCAGAGACTACTCTTTTACTAGCTATGATTTGCCTAGTGTGTAATTTACACTTTTGAAAATCCTTACTTTTCAATTTCAATAGATATATCTTCTTATTCTTAATAAAATGATAGAGGGTTTAATGGAAGACAATTTTAAACTCTGGATTTAAAAATGTATATACAATAGACACATTTTTGAAATAATGTATGAAATAAAGTACACATTCAAAGTTTAAAAATACATTTGAAACATCAAAACAAAGCATACAGAATATGTAAGAGAAAATTAAGTTAATGAAATTGTTGGTGACAAATGCAACACTGTACATTTAAAAGATTTAAAAATCTTTAAAGATTTTTGTATATCCTAGCTCCTGTTACTTGTCCCAGCTTCTGCCAACCTAGCAGTATGAAAGCATGTAAAAATGCAAGTAGAAAAATAGGGACCACTTTGGTGGGAAGGTAACAGGTTCCGTGCACCTTCGGCGTTTAGTCATGCTGGTCACATGACCACAGAGATGTCTTCGGACAGTGCTGGCTCTTTGTAGCTTTGTAATGGAGATGAGCACTGCCCCCTAGAGCCGGAAACGACTAGCATGTATGTGTGTGGGGAACCTTTACCTTTACCCTTAACATGCATATTTTAACGATTGGATTACATTTACCATAATTTCTTTTTGACTATATGTCATTGATTCAATTAAATGAATTTACTGTGAATTATGCAGTTTATAAAATATTACATTCACAAATTTTGTTCATAGAGGCCATGTGTTCTAATCCATCATGGGGTGTCCCAACTTTAAAACAGTCCAAGTAAAGAAGAGCCTTGGCGTTTGTTTGAAAAACTTTCAAATCCCAGATTGGGATAGAATTAAATATTTTAGCATTTTAAACTCTAAATGATACTCTACTGTTTTTTTAAAAAAACATCAATGGTGGTAATCATATTATATTTCTATGCTGTATGCTACCGTACATTGTTATTTGCTGAAAGGTAATGCAAATGTTTTTACTAAATTACAACATAATTTGGAACAAACTCTGATTTTTACTATTTACTTCCAGGGCAAAACTAAATGTAATACATAACATTGCCAAAGCAGATGGTATCTTCACATTGATGTTTCTCTTCCTTATTTAACATACATAGCAGAAGTTCACATATGGTTTATTATTTCAGAAGTTACAGACTACAGTTGAAGAAGGACTGTTGTTTCATGCAATGCAAAGTGAGCTGTTTCAACTTTTCTGAAACCTAGAGAGAGACCTGAGATTTATTCCAAGCAATATGTTCTCATGTGCTTGCAAACTTGTTTGAAATATCCTCTTTCTATGTGTCCACAGGGCAAACCAACAAGTCATGCTAAATGTCACTAGAATGGAATATGGTGGACAAAATATCACAAAACATCTGGATCTTCCCTGGTATTTAGGAATGTATGCAGGTAAAAATCTTTAAAATGTCACTATAGTTTGCAAAAATCTGTGCCATGATCCTAAAATGTGAGATTTTCCTATAATTTTCAAATATTACTAGACAACCTGTGTCTCACTGGGTCATTTTTCTAGCAATATTTCCTTATCATGTAAGTGTGCTGGTACACCCCCACATATTCTTCCCAACTCCTAGTGTTCAACTCCACAACTTCTATGCATCCTCTCTCACCTATGTGGCACCTCTCATGCACCCTGTGCATACTCCCTGATCTGCACACTGCTTCTTGCATCCTCCATTTTGTGTGGTGCTGACAGGAATGGTATGCAGGAGTGTAGTGCAGATCAGGAAGGTTGTCAGGCCTGGGTGTACAAGTGTGGGTTGCAGGAATTAGGAAGTTACACGAGTTTGTGCAGGAGGTGCCTTGAATGTTGGGTGTGTGGCGATATGGTGCTGGTCAGGAAGGGTGTGCAGAGTGCCCAAGAGAGGCTGGAGAACATCAGGGTAGAGGGGCTTACAACTTTTCCTACCAACTTCCCCATTGCTGATGCTCCCTGCCAGTTTCCCATAAGCAAAGACTTTGATTGTGAGAAGTTGGCAGGGAGCATTGGCAATCAACAATCAAGTTTACATTTCCTGCCGGCTTCCCCATTGACTTGTGGGAAGCTATCAGGGAACATAAATGACAATCATGTGGCTCTGACTGTAACAATGTAGCTGTGCTGAAGCAGTGGCAGCACAGTAACACTGACATTTATTTATTTCATTTATTAGAATCTATCAAACAAAAATGAGAACAAGAATAAAAAATACAATGACAGGGACGATAGGTACGTTAGTGCACTTATGTACGCCCCCTCTACCAACCACTTAAGTGTGATGTAAGGTCCACGGAAGTCAATTTGTGACTGAAACTGTGAAAATTTGTAGTTGAAACAACTGAATCAGGTAGAACATTCCAGACTTTGACAACTCCATTACAGAAATCATATTTTTTACAGTCAAGTTTAGAACAATTTGCAATGAGTTTAAACTGGTTGTTAGTGCATATATTATTGCGATGAAAACAAAAATAGTCATTACAGGCAAAACATTACTACATTTAATTTTGTATGCAATACCTAGGTCTGACCGCAAGCGATGCAGTTCTAAGTTATCCAAACTGAGAATTTCAAGCCTGGAATGCACTACCTGACTCTATGATTTCTTCCCCAAATCCCCACAACTTCAACCTTAGATTGTCTACTGTTGATCTCACCTCATTCCTAAGAGGTCTTTAAGGCTCAAGGTTGACTCAGCCTTCCATCCTCTCGGGGTAGGTAAATTGAGGACCCAAGATTGTTGGGGACAATAAGCTGACTTTGTAAAAATGCCGCTTAGTAATAAGCAGGCATATACAATGGAATGAAGGCTATTGCTGAGCGCATTGGGTTGTGCTCCAAAAATTGTAAGCCGCCCTGAGTCTTCGGAGAAGGGCGGCATATAAATGTAATTTTAAAAAAAAGGGGGTCCAACATGCCTACCGTCCCTGTCCTAATGTTCCCATTTATTCATATCCATTTCATGTATTAATAATCATGTTTATATCTGTTATCTAATACATGCTTGACAAATAAATAAAATAAAATAAATAAATAGGGAATTCTACTGTGTACAGAAGCATGCAAGACTTTTTTTTGTCAAATACTTCTAAACCTGCTCAATTGTACTCATGTCAGATTGCAAACAGTTGAACAATACTCTAAGACTGGTCTAGCATATTTTTTAAAGTTCTAATTAGCAATATAATGTTTCCAGAAAAAAAAAACTGCACAAAATTAAATTTACAACACTTAATGCTTTTTTTTAGCAGCGCTGTTACAGTGAACTTTGGAGCATAGATTGTCAGAGAAAAGTACACGTAGGTCCTTGACAAAGTGAGGATCATCAGCTAGTTCAATGCCACCTAGCTTATACTTGACATTCTGATTACATTTACCAATATGTAAGACAGAGCATTTATTGATCGAAATTTGAAGTTGCCAAATAGATGGCCATTCAGACACATAGTCGAGATCACTTTGCAAAATAGCCACACCTTGCCCAAATTTCACTCCCATGGGTATAATGGCTCCTGGAATTCTGTAAGTTACATCATTTGAGGTGCCTTGGTTCAAAAATGGCTAGCTACCCTGTGATGTACCATTTGAAGTTTACAAACAGACTGAAGGGTTTTAGTAGTATATAGGAAATTTGAAATTGGTCCTCCTTTGGCTATGCTTGATTCATTTTTGCTTTTAGAAACTCCAACCCTTAAAAGCTGGATATATTTTCTTTCCATATTATAACGAATTAAGAAACCACAGGCTATAAAACGGAGAATGATCACTTCAGCTGTACTAAGAAATTGGTTACTCATATTCAAATATTCTCGTCTTCTCCTGCTGCTAATTCTTAACTGCCCTAAACATGCTACACTAAATCCACCTAATGGCCAGCAGGATCTGTGTGTCTGTCACGAGCCTATGGTTAATGCACAAAATAGTATTCAGCCATTTTAAATGCATATTAAAATTTCCAGAACACCAACTTTAAAAATATTTGCCTTCAAGCAATTTTTTTATTTAAATAGAGATATAGTTTGTAAAACCCAATCGAGGTTCAAGGAGTTATTGTTAAAATATGTGTTATCTTATTCTTCTCTGTGTTTTGCAGTTTATATATTGATTAATCAGTGTCTATAATAAAGGTTATCTGTCTATAGCAATAGCAACAATAGTACTTAGACTTATATATCGTTTCCCAGTGCTTTACAGCCCTCTCTAAACAGTTTACAGAGTCAGCATATTGCCCCTAACAATCTGGGGCCTAATTTTACTCACCTCGGAAGGATGGAAAGCTGAGTCAACCTTGAGCCTGGTGAGATTTGAACTGCCAAATTGCAGGCAGCTGGCAGTCAGCAGAAATAGCCTGCAGTACTGCACTCTAACCACTGCACCACCATGGCTCATCTAGCCTTTCATTGGACTCTTAAGGAACCACTGTGTATGCCAGGGATAAGCATTCTGCAGAATACAGATGGCCCCGTAGTCATTTTGTAACTCTAGAGCAACCCTGTTGAAATCTGGGGCAAGTCGTCCATTTTTAGCTGAACGTTTATTTCCTAAAACAAGACATTTATTGCATGAAATCGTATTTTAATAGACTCATTTAACTTCTTTACAACTCCACCCCCAAAGTGTGGCCCATAGCACACAGGTCTACCTGCTCAGAATCTCACTGGCCTTGTTATCTCCACTACATGCAAAAAAGAGAAAAATAAAATGAAAGGACAGCCCTACAGAAAGGTTGTTCACCTATTCTACTACAGGACTGTGATCAGTTCTCATAGAATACTAATATTAGTAATTATTATAATATTCAGTGCACACGAAGCCCAGTATCAGCTAAAGAATTGGCGGCTGTGAATCCACATTATTGTGTATATAATGATAATTTATTAAATTTATATGCTTCCGAATTCCCAGTGATTCTGGGCAGCTTACAATTGTTAAAATATTTAAATTATTAAAACATTTTAAAACATTTTAAAAAATATTTAAAAACAAAGAAAAACAAAGAACGTACAAGCCTGAATTGTTTGGCTGGATCCTTTGTTAATTGGCTGTCAGTGAAATGTAGGTCGATGAACGCACCTCTGTTAGTTATTTTATGTATGCTTGCCACCAAACAGGGATAAATAGCAGCTCTGGGGCAGAAGACTTTCTTTAAGGAAAAGTATAAGGAAGAGTTTTCCAGACTCACTGCCAGACAAGCTGTGCACCACATGCATCCAATAAATAAATAAAAGATTTGCTTTAATGATGAACTTAAGTCTTATACAAAGAACTTGGACTTATACAAAAAGCTATTTGTACTACTTGTTTTGTCAACATGCACCTCAGTTACCTAGCTAGAGGCAAATAACTTGCAGGAAATTTGGGAAGAATTACTTATTTTCTTGTTGCAGAAGGTTTGTTAAATTAACAGTTAACAGTTAACAGTATTTAATGTTAAACAAATGACTGTCAAACTATTATCATTGTGTCACATTTAAAAAAATGGTTTGTCAGATTCTTGAAGTTGATAGATTACATTATGTAATGCTGCTCTTAATTTAAATACAGGTTTAACTGTGGCTACGATACTTTTCAGTATACTGAGGAGCCTACTTATGTTTCACATTTTGGTTAACGCAGCTCGGACTTTACATAACAAAATGTTTCAGTCAGTTTTGAGAACTCCAGTGCTGTTCTTTGACAGAAACCCTATTGGTAAGTTTCTATCACTTTACAATAATGGAATACTGCTGACTATTCCAGGGATGGGCAAGAAGAAGTAAATGATATGCGATTCAAGAAAGTCATCACACCATTTGAATGATGACATTAATTGCATGTATATTATCAGTTTGACATCATTGTTGGTAGGTTATAGATGTCACTTGTGATGTATAGCAATAGCACTTAGACTTGTATACTGCTTTACAGTGCTTTACAGCCCTCTCTAAGTGGTGTACAGAGTCAGCATATTTCCTCCAACAATCTTGGGTCCTCATTTTAACAACCTCAGACGGATGGAAGGCTGAGTCAAGCTTGAGCCAGTGAGAATTGAACTGCTGGCTGTTGGCAGTCAGCAGAATTAGCCTGCAATGTTGTATTCTAATGACTACTCCACCACAGCTCTTGTATTAATGATGAAAATATTTTTTCTCCTTCATGCCACTTTTCAGCTATGTGATATCTGCAGAACCACATTTCTAATGTCTACTTAGTGTAGCTGGCAATTTTTACAGTGATGTCTTCTTCAGTTGACATCATGGCATATGCTTAAAGGTTCACTGATTGAGAAAGTGCAGAATAATAGAATAACTTTATTGTCACTGTCAATGTACAATAATCGGCATACATTAAAATGATGTATTTTGTTGCATACAGCTCTCAAAGGATCATTACCTCCAATATACACTACATAAACATGACAAAATAAATAAATATATAAATAAATACAAAATTGTGCATATACACACATATTAGATGACACAGAGAAAACATATTTTCACCCTCTAATTTATGGTTCTTGCAACATAAAATTGTCTTACTATATAAACTCTGCTTGTTTTCTTACTGCCAAAAAGGATAAGATGTTCAGTTTACTTTGTTAGTAATATCATCATCATCATTTAGTCATTGTCTTTCCACTGCAGAATAAAGGTCTCTTCTGCATGTTTCCAACCAATACAGTCTTGAACTTTCCTTTACTGGCTGGGCTTTCAATACTTGCTGATGTCGTCGATCCATCTTGCTTTAGATCTGTTTCGTGGATGCTTTTTATTAAGTGGGATCCATTCTATGATGCCTTGGTCCACCTGCCATCAGTTCTTCTTGCTATGCAACCAGCCCATTTCCATTTCAATTCTTTTACTCCTTTTATAGCACCGTATATTTTAATCCACATGCAGGTCTTTCTGTCTTGTCTTGTGATGGTGAGCATGTATCTTTCCATGGCTCTTTGTGCCACTCGTAGCTTTTGTATCAATTGTGAGGTTAGTGTCCATGTTTCACCGACATATGTTAGAGCAGGTAGCGCACACTGATTGAAAACTTTTCTCTTCAGGCATAGGGGGAGATTGTTCTTGAAAATTATGCTTAGCTTCCTGAATGCCTGCCAACTACATTTAACATGCTGTTCAATTTTCTTTTTTGTATCACTTGCCATTGAGATCCATTGACCAAGGTATATGTAGTGGTCTACTATGTCTAGTTCTTCTCCGGATATAATTTTTTCTTTTGTGGTGAGTTTATTAAACATAATTTGGCTCTTTTTCGGGTTTATTTTTAAGCCAAATGGTTCTCCTGCTTTGTGCAGCTCTTGAATGTGTCTTTGTAACTCTTTTGGGTCCTGTGAGAAGAGAACAACGTAATCTGAAAAACTTAAGTTGTATAAATAGGCGCCATTGATTTTTATTCCATCTTTTATCCAGTCCAGTTTGCAAAAAGCTTCTTCAAGGCAAGCTGAGGAAAGGATAGGTGATACTGTATCATCTTGTCATACATGTAGTTCTGTGTTGATTTCCGCTTTAAGACAATAAAGGCACATTGTTGCTATTGTTTTTTCATATATTGGTTGTAGTAAATTTATGTAAGCAATACAGTAGATTATAAAATCTTCTTTGCGTAACTCTGGGGGTATTATTCACAATCTTTTCTTTCCTAACCTGGTACTTACCAGAGGTTTTGGGGTTTCAATTCCCCTCATCCAAAACCAGCATGATCAAAGACCTCATGAGGATTATGAGCATTAAAATCCAATGCATCTTCTCAGGAATAATTACTGTTAACTTTATAACCCATATGTACACACATATACATACGTACACATATATACCAACGTGTACATATACACATATAAGTATATACATACAGTGTGTGCACATACAGTTTTAGCTGTTTTGTGGATATAATATTTGACATTACTTTATTAGGTCCATCAACCAAAACATTAAATGAGAAATGAATTAGTTTTGATTTACTGACTACTGTAATGTAAAACAAAATGGCAGAAAAAATTATGCAATTAAGTTCTATACTAGATTCATCTTTGTGTTGTAGTGATTCTATGGGAATTTTCTAAAAACTTATTTTCTAATAACAGGAGTCTTTAAACTGCTAGCCAGAAAACATTGTAATATAAAAGAGTCCTGTGATTTTAGGCCAAGAATAATTTTATAACATTCAGTCATGTCTTTTCTTTAACCATCTTTGTTCCAAAGTAAAAAGAGCCATTACTTGGTTCCTTAAAGTGAAGTTGTTGTATCCCACTGAGCATTTTGGTTGTCTTATTCTTTTACCTTTTGTATATATGTGTTTGTGAGTGCATTGGCTGCCTGGACAAAACCTTGCAGTTTTCTGTGTAAGCTTTCAGAAGTGGTTTTCCATTGCCTTCTTCTTAGAAATGAGTCAGACTGGCCCAGCGTTACCCAGTTGGCTTTGTGCATAAAGTAGGCCTAGAAATCACATTGTCCAAATTGCCAGAGAGGGAGCACACTTATGATTTAAGTGTTTTTTTTCTTAAACTGTGACATCATTTTGAATAATGGTAACCAAATTCCATTTTTCTCACTTATTTGTCTGGAAATGTTACCACCTAACATTTTTTTTAAAGAGAAAATGACCTCAAGGTGGGTGCACTGAAAAATCAAAACTTAAATGCAGCTAGCAGTTTTGTAGCATTAGTATAAAAAAGACAATGTATTTCAGCTCTTGTATGCCCTAAATCTAGATATGTACAGTATGCCTTAATTCACATATGTTTCCTTTTAATTATAATTCAGTTTGAAGCCTGGTTAAAGACTGATTTCAAATTAGCACATGAAACCATAGCATGAAAGAGGCTTACAAATCTTAGATTGTCTGAACCCGGAGCGTACATAGCAAGGATAACTCATCTGACTGCCATTGGGGGGAGATGCCTAATAGCAGACAGCTCTTAATAATTTGAGATCTTTCCTCACCTTCTTTGTGGATAAGACAACTTTCACTTCCTTAAAAGCCTCTTTCACTGTCAAGAGTTGTCTCCTTCCTCCCTGGAGTTCTGTGACTCACAAAGAACTTGGAAGGGAAGAAAAATATTAGAGGCTTACTAAAGACCATAAAATCAAGCCCAAAAATAATTCTGACATTAACCAAGACTATTGGTTAATGTTTCATTCATTGCACAATGAAAGTAGTTTTTCTGGTCTTTTTGCTTTTACAAAGGTATCATGCTAGTATCTCCCTGTGTTTTCTATAGGCCAAACCTCACTGGGCATGCTGAAGCATGTTTCTGACGTGTGCTGAGTTTCCAATTACAGTGTTCTATTTAAACTCTCAGAGCATCTATCATAATCAGTATCTTAGTGGTACACAGCATAAAGCAAATATGAACCAATGTAAAAATGAGAAAACGTGACCAGGAGTGGGTAGGGGTGGAGTGGGGTGAGAGATCAGAAGGTTCCTGGTAGCTCCATTTTTGGGGGCTAATATACAGTATGTTATTAAAAGGTATAAGTTTTTTTTAAATTACATTTATATGCCACCCTTCTCCGAAGACTCAGGGCGGCTTACAATTTTTGGTATACAACCCAATGCGCTCAGCAATAGCCTTCCTTCCATTGTATATGCCTGCTTATTACTAAACGGCATTTTTACAAAGTCAACTTATTGCCCCCAACAATCTTGGCTCCTCAATTTACCTACCCCGAGAGGATGGAAGGCTGAGTCAACCTTGAGCCTGGTGGGATTCGAGCCTGCATTAATTGCAGGCAGCTGGAACTTAAGTGCTAGGCATTTAGCAGCCTCCACCACCAAGTTGTTGTGAGTGGCAGAAGAGAAAAAATAAGTGCTACTAGGCAGCTGCTGATTTTTTTTGCCACCGTAAACTAACATGGCTCTCCACCCTGAATGCCTGAAAGAGAGAGATTGAGAGATTTAATGGGTGAATAAATAACACATTTTTATTGCTCACAGTAATGATAGGAAGAGCAGCATTAAGTAGATCTTTTTGATGCACACCTTGTAACTAAGGTACCGCTGCCAATTGTCTGTAGAGATTCTCAGTCATCCAGGCCTTGGTTGTCCCAAAGTGTTTCAAGTGGCAACTGGACTTTCTTGTTTTTCCTTTTGAAGATGTTTTGCTTCTCATCCAAGAAGCTTCTTCAGCTCTGACAGGATAGTGGGGAATGGAAGGATTTATAGTCCTTGCAGACAGTTGGTCATTTGCATCCTTTTAGAGGGTCACTGAAGCATTAAGAGGTTTATCCGTGTCCTCAGGGTCACCTAAGTAGCCCTCCTGGTTCCTGTAGTCTGCAATCTTTTTTTCTTTCATTCTGGAAATCCAAGTGCTTCAAGGACCCTCTAAAAGGATGCAAATTACCAGCTGTCTGCAAGGAACATAAATCCTTCTTCATTCCAGAGCTGAAGAAGCTTCTTGGATAAGAAGTGAAACATCTCCAAAAGAAAAAACCAGAAAGTCCAGTTGCCTCCTGAAAAAGCACTTTTGGCACTGCCAATTGCTGGCACAGCGAAGCAAGCTGAGTGTGCAACACCCATTCTTAATCGTGGCAAACTGCTGGTAAGAATTTGATTTACCAAGTTGATCTGGCCTTTGAAAAATGGCATGGTAAGAAAAGACTATTAGAACAGCTGTGTAAGTTGCAACTTGAATAATTATGTCTTCTGTTCTTTTAGCACAAGAGGGCAGCCTGAGCTCCTTTATTGTATCCTCGCTTTACAATGAATGCCCTTTTAATATGTCTTGACTGTTCTTAGTGTCATGTTTTGAGGAGCGAAATGTGTGGATATAGATAAAATTTCGAAAGCCTGACCTCCATTATTTTGAATGTAACGGGGCCCTGAAGGACTATAGACACACTACCAATTAGTGTAAGCAATGCTGAGTTAAATAGACCAAAGAAAAAGCAACTTCATATTTATATCCGATATCTTATAGGACAGGCAACTATATGAATTCTTAACGGTTAGAAATGAAATGTTGAAAATTCTAATTTGACTTAAGACCATTGCACGGTGCATTGTTTGTTTGTTAACTCTCTTCAGTGTTCATCAAACCTAAAGTTTTATTACGTAAGTCATGTGGAATGAATTCCTTTTTGGGGTTCTGCCTGAGAACTTCCCACGGGATTCATTCAAAAAGTATCTAAAAGTGAGTGCACATCAAGAAGCAAGGCCCGTGGGCTTATTTTCTTTCTCTCAAAAAACCAAAAACAGATCAAAATAAAAAAAGCAGGAGCAGACCAACTGAGCTCACTAAAAAGGAATACAGTACCAGAAGGAGGCCTGAGCTACAATTTGGCCAGATTGAATGGCAAGACCATTCACAATAATTTTTTTAGCAATCACTGCTTGTTCACCCAAGTAATTCTTCTCAAATAGATGGCATGTTTAAAGAAGAAATACTGGTTGGAAGGCATGTAATTTTAAAAGCAGCTAGTATTTTTGATGGATCATATGAACAGGTTACAAGGGGTAGCTTCATATTAAAATATTCCATTGGCAAAATCATTCATCAGTCATATAAGCTCTTAGGCACATTGCCAAAAGATCAGTGTGATGTCTGTCCAGAATGAATTACCAAACTGGTCTTTTTTTTTTTGGAAACTAGATGTATTTTAATATGTATTTATATCTATATCTTAATGAAAAATGCATATCTGGAGGCTTGATGGTTTGCATGTTTCTCACTTAGATCATTTAAAATAACTGATAGCTTTATTTCTACTTCATCTGACTGAGTATCTTAACTGTAGGAAGATCTTTGTACTATATATTAGTGTTTATTGCCTAGGAAAAGTTTACTCCTCCCATTAATAGGAATCTAATGGAGGTGATACTTTACAAAGTTAGACTCAGTGGAATGGCTTGCCTTCAGAAGTTGTGGGTGCCCCATCACTGGAGGCTTTCAAGAAGAGACTGTGCAGCCATTTGTCTGAAATGGAATAGACTTTCCTGCTTGAGCAGGGGTTGGACTAGATGACCTCCAAGGTCCCTTCCTACTCTCTTATGCCATGTTCTAATATTCTAAATGTTATTCCTGGGTGTTTTCTTGAAACAGTTAGTAGGCTGAAGTATAAGGTGTGGTAATTAAACCTGTTTGGCTGCCACATGTTTAAAGCAAAAAGAATACCTTAAATTGTTTTTTTTCTTTTCATACAACAATGGTTCTGTGTACCTTATCCTTATCAGGGTGTGATATTGAATGATTTTTGTGGGAGTTGCTCTGTTACAGCTATTTGTATCATAATAGCTTTTGTTACAAGTTTAAATAGCCTTACTTACCCATGCATCTATCTGATTATAACTCTCGTGATTCTGTTAGCAATCCTTTATAAAGCTGATTGCTCTAGGAGTTGGCTAAAGTAAGGCAAATAATGCTTTCAGGCTTTGTGTGTATTAACTATCTATTCACAGGGTCGGACTCTTTTTTTAATGCCAAAACACTTGTTTTCCAAGATGTGAACTACAGATTGTATCAGATGCAGAGCTGTGTGCATCCGATACAAAACGACTGTGTGGAGCGGAGCATTTCCTTTTCATCTGCACCACCAGCCCAACACGGGATGCATCAAACCCACACACGAGAGGCTGAGACCCTTTGCTCTGTGTGCCTAATTTCTTGAGACTTGGAACCTTCCCAAGTCAGGCAAACATTCCAATCTGTGTTCTCTCTGAAAGTTTTGTCAACAACAACAGCCATGTCAGATGTTCAGCAGTGGTGGTATGCTACCGGTTTGGAGTGGTTCACCCGAACCAGTAGTAAAAAAAAACCCTCCGAAGATCAGCTGAGATGAGAAAGAAGAGAAGAGGGCAGGATTGGCCCTTTTACCAGTCCCTGTGCTTTTCTTTTCTTTATCCTCTCGATTGGTGCTGCAGGCTTTAGCTAGTGTGGGGAAAACTGTGTGCGTGTGTTAGGTGCGCGTGTGCGCATGCGCACGATCACCGAACTGGTAGTGGAATCGGTAGGATCCCACTGCTGATGTTCAGGAAGGAGACTGAACTATGGCTAAGCGTGTCTGATGTGGCCACACCAACTCTCCGTGCCAGAGAAAGACTAGCAGAGCAGACAGAGAACTGGGTTGACCTCCTAAGCTTCCTGCGGTCCCAGTGAAGGAGAAAAGCATTTGGGGCTGCAGATTCAGGTGACCCAGTGCAGATTTTCCTCCCGCATGTGAAGGGGAAAAAAAAAAAAAGTCTGAGGGAGAATAAATGCCTATTTCAGATTATTCATGCTGGCTGGGATAGAAGTTGGAAGTAGGGAGTTAGAAGAAAAATAAGGCTACCAGCTGAGTCACTGCCTTTATTTTCCTGGGCTTTCAGGAGAGGTATCAAGATTAGAGAAGTTCTGGGTCTTGTGAATCTCAACTCTCCCAAAACAGGGAGAAGAATATGTTCCTACATGTTCCTTGCATTCCTCTCTGTATTGTTTTTGGAGCAGTGGCAGTTTTTAAATATTGCAGTAAGCACTTTTTGGAGATTTGCAGTTATGGTAGCTTAGAGTGTTGGAAAGAAGTCTGGTGAACAAAAGCAACAGATCAACTCACCTTCCCTCCTTTAAGATTTACCTTCCTCTTTCCGAGAATTGAGACTGATGCTTTTGTCATCTCCCAGGACTTGATCTGCCCCACCCACCCGGTGCCAGCTGAAAATGAGGTATGTAACCCAGTAAGAAAGACACAGAGGATTTAGACATGCCTCCAGTAAAAGATGCTTGGGACTCATTATGTCATTTTTAAATGACAGATCTTGACATTGGACTCTGCCAATGCAGTAAAAGACAGCAATATTGTCAAGGCACATCCGTTATTGAACAACTCACCCATGGCCTGATTGAAAAGGTTTATTGTGAAGGAACTCTCAGCATCTTCTCAATGTAAGGAAAGAATTGAAGTCTTTCAAGGAACTGAGTTTTTAACTTGTTTATAAACAGTCTTAAAAGTGAAAGAAATAAAACAAAGAAAAAAAGCCACAGTATGTCATTGTAAATAGTACACACAATTCTATATATACTTACAATGTATATGTTGCAAATATTCAAGTTCGTACAGAATATAGTTCTAATTCATTCACCTCACTATTCTTTTTAATGTGCCTTTCTCTTCTCTGATATTGTATGCATGTTCATAAATCTTTTTGTATTTTGCTTTTTTTCTTATTCATTGAAAATTAAATTAAAATAGTCTTGATTTAGGGCAGGGGTGTCAAACTCGTGGCCGTGGGCCAGATGCATCACGTGCTGGCCACACCCACTCCCCGGTTTAGCGATATGTCATGTGACGACAAGGTGTCACCATGAGTTTGACACCCCTGATTTAGGGTAACCACTGAGATGACCAACTGTTAAGTTTAAATGTGAAGTGATGCATGTTGGGGCAATAAACCCTAATTTCACATAAACATTGATGAGGTCTGAGTTGTGAGGAAGTAGAAACTAACCAAGAAAAAGATTATGGCGGTATGGTGGATAGCAGAGGGAAGATACTGGCTTGGTATTCAACAGCTGGGGAAAAAATAAATTCAATGCTAGGGATCCCTAGAAAAGGAACTGAAAATAAAGATACTAACATCACAGTATAATGTCTTTGTACAAATCTGTGGGGCCTCTGCATTTGGAATACTATGTATAGTTCTGTTGCTTGAAAAAGAATGAAATACAGTTGATACAATTTACCTGAGAGAAGAGGGTAGCCCGTATATCTTAGAAAAAAGATATACCCTGAGGTATATAAAATAATGTCTTAACATAGAGAAAATGGATAGGAGAGGATTTCCTTCCTCTCTCAAAATACAGGTAATCCTCGACTTGTGACCACAACTGAGCCCAACATTTCTGTTGTTAAGTGAATTTTACCCCATTTTACAACCTTTCAACACACTTGTTAAGTGAATCACCACAGTTGATAAGTTAGTAACACGGTTGTTAAGGGAATCGTGCTTCCCCATTGACTTTGCTTGTCAGAAGGTCGCAAAAGAGGAGCTTATGACATTAGGACACAGTAAATGGTCATAAGTATGAGTTAGTTGCCAAGCGCCCCAATTTGATCACCTGATCATGAGGAAGCTACGAAGGTTGTTAAGTGTGAAAAATGGTCATAAGTCACTTTTTGCAGCACCATTGTAACTTTGAACAGTCACTAAATGAACTTTTGTAAGTCGAGGGCTACCTGTATCAGGTCTTTCAGTGAAAATGAAACACTTTTAAAATAGACCAAAGAAAGCAGTTATGCAACACTGCATAATTAGCTTATGGAATTTGTTCACACGAGAGGACATGGCAGCGGCCACTAAGGAGAAATTACCTCACAGAACAATTAATCGGTGGAACCACTTGCCTCCAGAAGAATAGAATGGAATGGAATGGAATAGAATAGAATAGAATAGAATAGAATAGAATAGAATAGAATTCTTTATTGGCCAAGTGTGATTGGACACACAAGGAATTTGTCTTGGTGCAAATGCTCTCAGTATACATTAAAAGAAAAGATACATTCATCAAGACTCAAGAATCATCAGGTACAACACTTAATAATAGTCATAGGGTACAATAAGCAATCAAATCATACTAGGAAACAGTCCATATAAATCTTAAGGATACAAGCGACTAGTTGCAGTCATACAGTCACAAGTGGGAGGGGATGGGTGATAAGGAGCGATGAGAACATTAACAGTAATAGTAGTGCAGACTTTGTAAATAGTTGGACCGTGTTGAGAAGTTGTGAATCCTCCAACACTGAAAGTTTTTAAGAAGATATTGGATAACCATTTGTCTGAAATGCTGTAGGGTTCCTGCCTAAGGAGGGGGTTGGACTACAATAGGGCTCTCCAACCTTGGCAACTTTAAGACTTGTGGATTTTAACTCCCAGAATTCCTCAGCTGGCAAAGCCGGCTGAGGAACTCTGGGTGTTGAAGTCCACAAGTCTTAAAGTTGTTAAGGTTGGAGATCCCTGGATTAGAAGACCTCCAAGGTCCCTTCCAATTCTGTTATTCTATTAACTTGGATGATTCAAAAGGGATTGGATAGATTCGTGGGGGACCAGTCTATCAAGGATTACAGGTAGTCCTCTACTTATGACCACAATCGAGCCCAAAGTTTTTGTTGTTAAGTGAAACATTTGTTAAGTGAGTTTTGCCCCATTTTGCAACATTTCTTACCACAGTTGTTAAGTGAATCACTGCAGTTGATAAGTTAGCCTGGCTGTTATGTGAATCTGGCTTCCCCATTGACTTTGCTTGTCAGAAGGTCACAAAAGGGGATCATGTAACCCTGGAACACTGCAACGGTCATAAATATAAGCCAACTCCCCAGCAGCTGAATTTTGATCACGTGACCCTGGGGGTGCTGCAAAAGTTGTAACACTGAAAAATGGTCACCTGTCACTTTTTTCAGGGCTGTTGTTACTTTGAACGGTCACTGAATGAACTGTTGTAAGTCGAGGACTACCTGTATTTGTCTTGAAAGCTTGATGTTACTTCTGCAGGGAGACAGGGGTTGTCCCCATTTCCCCCTGGTGAACATCTGGCTGCTCCCATCAGAAACAAAATGCAGGACTAAGTGGACCTGGATGGAAACAGGCTCTTTTAATCTTCTTACATATGTGTAAGATTAGTGTACATCTGTTTCCCAGGCATAGAAGTGATCTCCCGCGTGACAAATGTTCTCTGAATGGTGTCTGTCAGGAATTTGTAGTCAGAGATTCGAGGTTTAGACCTGGACAAGATTTATATTAAAGGTGGGCCATAATGAAATTTCATTTGCTGCTCCCTCCCTAATTAGCCAATTATTGAAATACTAGGGCAGGTGTGGGATTCTGTTCAGAGTATTGCAGCGTAAATTCAGCGCCAGAAAAGTAAACACAAGTGGCTGAGGCTTCATTTAACTTCTTTATAAACATATAAAGTAAATTTTACAATACTAGTTGTAGATTTCTTCAGCATGGAGCAAACTCAGACAGAAGCAGACAAGATACAGGTTCAGAGCAGAACAGCAACTCAGGAGCTCAGAAACAGACATCAGTTTCACTTTAGTTTGGCAGGCAAGCAGAGGAGAGAAGCAGTTTCATTTTCAATAGACAGACTCAGAGCTTCAGTGCTCCAGAGCTTAATATAAAGCCACACCTAGGCTACTTCTAGTTTCAGTTTCCAAACGGTCCTCAATGGCTGACTTAGTTGCTATGCCTATTCATGAACTTATAATTTAATCTAATTGTTTTTTAAGTATTTATTGTTCTTGTTTTAGCTGTGCCCATATAAGTTCAAATAATAAATAAATAAATAAATAAATAAATAATTGGCTGACCTTGTTACCATGCTCTATTCCAGTTCATGAATATACTCTGATAGATTCCACCAGTATAACAACCGGTTTGGTGATTGCGTGCTTTGAGTCACACACACTTTGCACGTGCTCCGCGTTTAAGAAAGCTCTAATACTTACCTTCAATTGCAGTCTCTGTGAATAAAAACAGCTGACGCGTAGCAAACTGCTCTGCCATGTGAATCAACTGTGCTCTTAAAAAAGGGAAATAAGGCACAGGAAAAAACAGGCGGGCGGGCGGGCCCACATGCTCGGTGCAGTGAACCGGTTCGCAGCCAGCTGATCTTTGGAGCAAGGGGTTCGCCTGAACCCAGTGGTGGGATTCAAATTTTTTTACTACCGGTTCTGTGGGCGTGGCTTGGTGGGTGGGGCAGGGGAAGGATACTGTAACATTTCCAGTCAGAGTTGGTATTTGCCGGTTCTCTGAACTACTTAAAATTTCTACTACCGGTTCTCCAGAAACTGTTCAGAACCTGCTGAATACCACCTCTGCCTGAACCAGTGCGAACCGGTAAAATCCCACCCCTGTACTAGGGTAAGCAAAATGTTGAGGAAACATACAAGGCTGTGTGTGTGAGTTTTTTCTATCCCTCCATTAGCCCCGAAGTGAGGGAAGTACAACAGTACTTATGAAAGCAGCGTCTTCAGTTCTGAAACTTGGAAACAGCTGTGAATTGGAATGCACTGAAGCCTCTTACAATTAAAACTTACTTCATTAATAGCTGCTAGTTGTTTTTGTGATGCAGAGAAGACGTTCTCCCAGATGATCCAGGGTAATCTATGTTGTAGCATCTGGATGAATTAATTAGGCCTCTGCCAGATTTCATGCACCTGGCAGATTATGTAACAGTTGTGGAGTGTTTTTGTGCTCAGGAGAATCTTTGAATTTTTTCCCTCCCCGAAAGCATTTCTTAGATTGAGAGAACCCAAACACATTCTGTAAATGAGAAGTGTGAAGAACTGGGACTGTGAAAGATGGGAAGATATAAATTGTCAAATTGGAGTGATAGATATGAGCCAGTTCACTCATTGTAAAGATTAGAAAATTAGAACTCTGTGTAAAAAATAGTTTCGTGCACAAAGTTTACTCCATTTTCTCAAATTGAGGCATATTCTGAATCTATATCCAGTGTAAAACGCAGGGATTTGTTGCATAGTATCTTTGCTTATTCCTAGATTTTTATTTAGTTGTATCCTGCCATTATTATGTTTACAATAACTCAAGGTGGAGAACATATCCAAAACACCTTCCTCCTCCTATTTTCCCCACAAGAACCCTGTGAGGTGGGCTGGGCTAAGAGTAGATGCACAGAGTTTTAGAATGGTTAAATACCCACAACTCTCTGAACTTTCAAGTGCGACATAGCTGATAATTTCACATTTTGACCGTTTACAGAGCCCGATAATTTAAAGTGGTTGCTTCCCAAACATATACAGGTAGTCCTTGATTTACAACCGTTTATTTAGTAGTTAACAGCACTGAAAAAAGTGACTTATGACCATTTTTCACATTTACAACCATTGCATGTGATGGTCATGTGATCAAAATTCAGATGCTTGGCAACTGACTCATATTTATGATGGTTGCAGTGCCTTGAGGGTCATATGCGATCACCTTTTGTGACCTTCTGACAAGCAAAGTCAATGGGGAAACCAGATTCATTGAACAACCTTGTTATTAAACTTAAAACTGCTCAGTGATTCACTTAACAACTACAGCAAGGTTGTAAAATGGGGCAAAATGCACTTAACAAATGTTTAGCTTAGCAGCAGAAATGTTGGGCTCAATAAGTCAAGGACTACCTGTACAGCCAGAGGTGTTCTGTAGATTATACAATGACATGATGCATATTGTGACATTGTTTTCTGTTTATCTGCAGAGTGTGATTTTAAAAAATGCAAGTTGGCAGCCACAATAAAGCTATCAAAGCTTGTTTTTATTTGCATCACAAATACCTTAATTCCGTAAACGGTGTAAGTGATACATTTTGAATCCATTTTGTTATGACATCATCATCCTGTGCTCTGGCCCAGAGGAAAGACTTTAGATTAAGATTAAGATAATCTTTATTGTCATTTTTTACTGCAAGCACACTTGCACACATTAAAAAGGAAGTTCTGTTGCCTGCTCTCAAAAGAAAGTATATGTCTACCCATACACATATCTAACACACATATGCACATGCTAAATACATACTGTATGTATATATACCTACACCCATACATATAGAGTAATCACTGTCCATTTTGAGTACATAGTGGAAAGAGGAAACTTGAGAGTTCACAAGGTCGATACTATATTGAACAAAATGTTCTGACGTAGGCTTCCCCAACAGCATGAAGCCAAGTCCTCATCCCGATAAACCCCTTTTATTTAATTTATAATGAATTCCTTTCCAGCAAAGTCCTGTCCAACAGTCTTTTAAGATAGTTCACAATTACTGACCTTTAGCAGGCTTGGAGAGTGGCCAGGCCAATATCTTTCAGACACCACAATACTTGGCAAGAATGCAGGAATGAACTAATTGTCTCCTGCAAAACCCCACTCCCCTTTTGCTCTTCTTTTGTTCCCTATGGGAGGGGCCATTCACCATCCACCTGTGGCTTTACTGCCAAGTCGACCCTTGTTCCTTAGCTGTTCCCTTCTTCTGGCAGCTCTGCACATGCACACACTGGGAACAGGCTCCAGCTGTTCTTCTGCCTCACTGATGTCTGACTCCGAAGGCAGCTGATAACTGTCAGATGGCCATGGCTCCATCTCTGCCTCTGATGCAGAGCACTCGTCAGAGCCTTCCCCAAACTCCAGGACTGGCCCATGTTCCTCCCCAACCTCCTCACTGTCCAAAACTCCTGTCAGCTCTGCTGGCCGCTGATGAGCCACAACATAAAACTGTAACTGAATCTAGATCAAGGCCTGTGAGCCAAATCTGTCCCATGATGTTGGATCTGGCCAGCGGAGCTCTCCTGGAAAATGTAGGGGGACAGCCTGTGTCACTTCAGCCCAGACTACCTGATGTGAAGAAGACACATTAGTCCAGCGTGGCTTTGGCTTGGTCCACCCAATGCAAAGAGGAAGCATCGGGCCAGCGTGGCTTGGACCGGCTACACAATGCAA
Organism: Naja naja; assembly: GCA_009733165.1. Classification (NCBI taxonomy): domain Eukaryota; kingdom Metazoa; phylum Chordata; class Lepidosauria; order Squamata; family Elapidae; genus Naja; species Naja naja. The sequence continues at coordinate 30,187,197 of CM019153.1, forward strand.
AGACGAAACATGCCAGTGGTTGGGGGAGTGGTGTCAAGCTGGCCATGCCCACCCAGTTGACCATACCCACCCAGTCAGCCATGCCCGCTCGGGCCCGTGAGGTCAACCACAGCCCTGATGCGGCCTTCAATGAAATTGAGTTTGACACCCTTGATCTAGATGTTCTGCTTTGGATATCACAAAACCTCCTCCCAGAAGGTAACAACCAGCTTTGGTTGCTTTCACATTATGGAATTCTCCCCAATAGAAACCTACTTTCTGGTAAATGAAAAATCAGAAGGATATCTGGTCATCTAAGGATTTCTTGCAAAACCAAAGAAAACTTTTTTTTTAATGTGTCTTGGTTTTGTGAAATATCAGATATTTTACCACGATCCTGAACTCCTTCAGAAAAGGAACAAGCATAAAAATAAGAGTGATTTTAATAGACAAATATGTAGGATATATGTATGACACAATAAGCAATATCCTTTCCAGAAGAGGAAGTGGGGTGTAGAAACGGCTTTAATGTGGGGCTGCTATATTCATTTCAATTTAGTTATTCAATTCATACACCTGCCTATCTCAAATTAATGACTCTTTGTGGCTCCCAAACTGTAGGAAAAATCATTAAAAGACACAACTAAGAAAACAACACACACATTCAGAAGCCGTGATACAAAAAAACCCAGAACTAACAATAACAACAACAAAATCAGCATAACCGTTGAAGAGCTTAATATAGCAATGTTTCCACTGTTCTTTCTTTTTCACATCTATGGGCTGAGAAACTGTCCTGCATTTCATAGAAGTGGATACCAAGGAATGAGGGGCTGTTCAGCAATTGAGTCAAATCCTTGTGCACAAGTCCAAATTCAAGCAAAAGCAGAATCTTTGGCCAAGGAAGACTTAGTTGCACTATCAGCTAGTAGTGGTAGTGTGACTACCACTAGTAGTGGTAGTGGGACCTGCACACTTAAACAAATATATAAGTAACTGCCATAAGTTAGACTTAACTCTAGTCACAGAGGCCAATTATGTAAAATGAAGTAAAGCTATTACATGCTGGTTTAGCTCATGTTTCATTATTTATGGGTTGATGAGCTGCATGCAAAAGCATTTATGGCATCAAACTTTAGTAAAACTTTCCTATCTTTAAAAAGGGACAAACATGTAAGTACTTGTTCTTCAGTAGACTATAAACTATAGTAGACTATAGTAGACTATAAACATATGAGTGACTACATTACATCAGCTTTTGGGTATTGTCAGATATGTGCTGCACATTAATGTTTATATTCACATAATGTGTCCATTTTGTTGTGTTTCAGAAAAAAAATCTGTCTTACTAGTGAACAGAAAATAAATATAGAGAAAGCTGGGCTATAGTATTTCTCTGCCAAAACCAGTCAATAGAGCAATTTGATTCCATAATGTGCCTGTTCCTTTCCATTTGCTAAATGTGGTTGGCCAAGAAGTTTTGATGGAGTTTGTCAGAAAATAAATCCTGTGTTTTGAATGTCAGTGATCCTTAAGTAAGATAATCTTATCTTAAATTCATGGGATGTTTCACATGGCATATTGAAACAGTATTGGAGTTTTGAGAAACATAGATGTAATTTGGTTGATTTTTGATTGCAGTGGGAGGGAATTGAGACCAAGAATGTAGGTTTTAATATCATTATTGATTTTTAATTTTCCTAAAGATTGACTTTTTTACTACTTGGAACAGATAATCAAATATACATTTTTAAGGCAAGCTGTAATCTTTTACTGGGTTTTGAATCTAGTTCTAAATTCTGATGTCAAACATTTGTTGAGTCCTGTCCCAATTTTTAAAATTATTAATTATATTAAAAAGTTTTTTTTAGAAAAGGCAAAAACTCATGCAAATTAATATAAAGTAAGGAAGAAAAAAAAATAAAAATAAAAAATCCTTTAAAATGCAAAAGAAAAAGAAAACTAGAAAAGAAGGAAAGAAGATACAAAGAAGTGACCTCCAATCTTCTTTACAGCAATTATACAGTTATAAATATACCTCTTTCTATAAAGTTACATCATGAGTATCCTCTTTCAATGATCTATACATCCGTTTCGTCACTTCTAGTATTTCCGGAAATACCGGAAGTGACAAAATGGATCCATTTTTTGGCCTCCAAAGGCTGCAGAAGCTTCCCAAGCCTCTGGGAGGCTGAAAAAGGCCTCAAACGGGCCAAAAATCAGCTGGGAGGCATGTGCATGTGCAGTGCAGGTAAGGGGGCAGCTGGGGGATTGTGTGTGTATGTGCAGGGGGTGTGGGGGGGCCATGCACATTGCCTTCTGGGTGCTGGCACGCAAGCGTGCGAGCGCAATTTTTGTCACAGGAGCCCAAAAAGATTAGCCACCATTTCATAATAGAGGAACCAGAAATCTCTTCTTCTATTACACAGCTTAGACTTTCCACCAGTGGTGGGATTCTACCGGTGTATAACAACTGATTGGTGACCGCGCATGTGGGGTGCATTTGAAAATAGCTCAGAAACTTACCTTCTAGTGCAGCCCCGGTGAGTAAAACAGCTGAGGCATGGCAATCTGCTCTGCCGCACCTATCAGCTTGGCTTCAAAGAAAGGAAATATAGGACAGACTAGCGCAGGAGTGGGTAGGCGGAGCCAACTGATCACTGGATCTACCGGTTCTCCTGAACCGGTCCGTACCAGTTGAATCCCATCCCTGTTTTCCACCCCTTCTCCTCATAATAAGCCCAGAAATAGGGTTGATAGTAAAACTTCCTTTTAGAGTATAAATTATTCTAATTGTTTGGAGGAAAACCAAATGACTTAGGAAACAGCTGGAATATAATCAAAAGGCCTTAATAAAAAGCTCATATGCTTCCCTGAGTATTCTAGGTAGGACAACAAAGAATATTAAATCTCATAATGACAAAACTGCGGTGGATTGAAGATGAAGCAAAACAGTGTTTCGATGCCTGAGGCTGATAGTTTTGTAAGACAGACGTGGTTGTACCAGACAGATAGTCTCTCCTCTTTCTCTCTCTCTTCTGTCTTCCTCTCTGTGTATGTGTGTGTCTGTATGCACACGTGTGGATCTCGTCATTCCCAATGTGCTTCCAAATGTGGCTGCCTCTCCATACTCATATTCTCCTCAAATATCCTTTTGTGTTTAAATCAAACTTTTTTTTAGCAATGACTTGGGGCCAGAGGATCTCATTACATTTAGATGTGCGACTTAACCTGTTGATATTGTTTCAGTTGGAGGAAAGTAGCAGAGGGGAGGAATGAAGAAGAGGGAGGCCTTGTCCTTTCTCCAGCTGTTTTCATCCAGTGGTGAGTGAGTGTTTCTGCAGTCATGTTCCTCAGCCAGGTGTTGGTTTGGGAATATATTTGAGGCCCCACAGAGAGAATGCCCTTGCCTCCATTTTGCTTTGCAAGCCAGCTTTTTAAGTATGTGAATACAATCTGCTGAGTTAGAGATATAGTCAGTGCCGTTCTGTGTGTATTCCTGGGTGATTTTGTGCACTTCTTCATTGATATTTTTGCTGTCCTCTTATGGAACAAAGGATGGCCAATCCTGAACCTGCTTAGTTAGCTTCAACAAGGTTGCTTCATCGTAAGCCTTAGATTTCCCCGCATTTCCACTAGTATTTAACTTGCAATGTGTGATTACAGTTGTGTGTCCCCGGCCCACTGGTTGGTGACCACTGATCTGGAGAACAAAAAAGCTAAGATTTTTTCCCCCCCATGAGACACAACAGGTCTCAGGTATGTGCTACCTTCAGCCCATTTTCTTCCCAGGCAACCATTATTTTCAAGGCAAATGAGTACCTGTCTCTGCCTGAACTTCTTGGTCTGCCCTGGGACTGCTTGTTCAGCAGAATCGCTTCCTCAGTTGCTTCCCTTTGTAATAACCTTGTCAGATGTTCATTATGCCTCATTTTTTTTAAGTGGTGCATGTCTGTCTGATGTCAGGCATAGCAATTTTGAGTTGTTTATTTGTTATACTATTAATTACTTTGTAAGCTGCAATTGTCTAAGCAGCCTACAAAATAAAGCAAAATAAAAATGGGTGCTGCGGTTAATAGTACCTAATTCTTGTATAATTACTGGTACTAGTAAAAGGGGGAAAGTCCCTCAATAAATCATATGAAAGAGCTAATGACATTATTCCAACCTGTGAACATCTAATCATTTTGCTTAAGCTTCATTCTTCTGTTGTGCTTTTGACTGAGTTGTAATCTGCAGTATTATAACTTTTTGCTTTCTTCTGGAGATTGCTAAGAAAAACAGGTAATCAACTTACAACCACAGTTGAGCCAACATTTTTGTTGCTAAGCAAGACAGTTGTTAGGTGAAACTCTACAGTTAAGTTAATAACATGATTAAGTGAATCTGGCTTCCCCATTGACTTTGCTTGTCAGAAGGTTGCAAAAAAGTGATCAAAGGATCCTGGACACTGCAGCTGTCACAAATACATGCTAGTTGTCCAAATTTTGATCATGTGAAAATGAGGATGCTGCAGCAGTCATAAGTGTGAAAAATGGTTATAAGTTACCTGTTTTTGGTACTGTTGTAACTTTGAACAGTCACTAAATGAATGGGTGTAAGTCAAGGACTACCTGAACAGTGGAATAATGGATAGTCCCCTGAGGAATTTCCTCAGTTGTTTATAATTTTAGCAAAACATTTCAGTTCCTTTTTACCCAGTGTTTCATTGCTATTGACAAGGTTGATTTTGAATAGCAAGTTTTTGCTTGATGATAGCACCAACTGACTAAACTCCAAAAGGACTCAAAGCCCAATTGGCTGTATTGGTTTTACTTCATTTGTAGTATGCATTTCCCATAATAAAAGAGGAATGGTTTGTGTTTAAAAGCAAAAGATCATTGAGTACCAATTGAGAGATTAATTCAGAGTAGTACAGTGCTAGGAGGCCCAACCCATTGCAAGGCATAATGAGAACAAAGGAGATTGGAAGAAAACTATAATTTAATTCTCTGAGGTGAAGGGACATATTTTGGACATCAAAACTGAAAAGGCCAGGTTTTATAGCTTTGTTTATAGATAAAAGATGAGATATGGGAAGAAGGGATTATGATATTTTAAGAGAAGGTGATAAGTTACTAAAAATATAGTTGTGATGAAGGGGAAGTCATTTCTCTATATATTTCTTTTTCTTGACTGTATTCATATTTTTTATTTATATTTCTTCTCTGTACCTTTATTTATTATTTTACTTTTTTAGTTTATAGTAGCTTTCTGTTGTAATTATCGATATTAATTACTGTCTAAAAAAACCAGGAGTACTGGGTTGCAGCCAAATATGGGACATAATTTGAACTGGATTTTCTTGAACAACCTTTCTCCTCATAACGTAACATTCAAACCTTTTTTTTCCCAGCCTGTGACTGGCGTCCGGTGTGACTGAGAATCTTGTTCAAATAGTAAATTAATTGAGGATATAAAACACTACAAATGGGTTTGTTGAGTCCTGAAACGGCTCAGTACCATTTATAGAAGTCAGGACAGTGATTATGTTCTTGTTACTTTCTGTCTTCTGGCACATATTGTGGGGTGGGGGGAGGAAACAGAGAAAATCTGCATGTATTTTTCTTATTTGTATTTTGAGGATCCCTGTAGCGAATCCAGTAATAGCTGCATAGTAGTGTGTATGGACAGGCAATGTTAGTAACATATTTTTTAAAAAGATAAGATGCCACTATGAGCATTTATTTATAAGAACATGGAATGGAAACTAGAAAGGATCAGTAATTGTCAACCATTCAAGATACATATATACATATTTTTAGTTTTCTCTATTTTTTTTCGGAAACGAAACTTGGTTCCTTTCATTGCTTGAAACCCAATTTTAATGGTTTTGATGATTTAATGATTGTACTGCGTTGAACTTCACTAGCATTGCTGTGGGGTGTGTTTTCTGTCAGCAATTGATATGGACAAATTCAATTATTTGTCATTGCCTTGAAAACTGGAAAATGCTTAAACTAGCAATAAAAACATTTTAGTGATGTATCCCTCCCACGCATCAGTTTCTCTTAGAGAAGAATTGATATTCAGTAGAAAAAACTGTTTAAATGTTCCTCTGCAACCAACTAACCTTCCCTAATCTGGAATCATCTAGATGTAGCTGATTTGGCTGGGGAATTCTGGGAATTTTAATTCCAGTTTGGCAGGAGTACCAGAATAAGGAAATGCAATACTTACTATTGTAAGTATGTGGTATGGTAGGTGTCTATGACCTTGGGAGACCAGGCAACAAGGACAATCAAGGGCTTGGATTAAAGGCAGTTTAGGCCACAGCTGGGTTGTGGGTGGAACAAGACACTCAGAATAAATTCTCCCTAATTTTTGAGCACTATTTTCAGAAATAAAAAAAGTCCTGTTTAGTCATATATTGTGATACATGTGCTGCCAAAAATAATCGTAATGTAATATTAGGTTGGTAGAAGTAAAGGCTGCTATGCTTTCATATCTTTCATTAACCTTGGTTTGTTTCTTATTATTTTCTTATTAAATTTATATGCTGCCTATCTCACTATCCATAGCGACTGTGGGCAGCATAGTTATCTGGAATGAGAGGTCTAGCTGAATTGATTTTGTTAATGTTATTGAATTGGGTAGGGAAAGCCTACTTTTCAGCATAAATGTGGAGAAAATATTCCAACTATATTAGAGTATATGGTTCTGTGAGTTAAAAGCAACCAGGCCATACATGTCCATGCTTGCTACTTTATTGTATTCTGCCTATTATGCAGGAATCTTCCCAGACTGGCAGCCCCAGCCTGGAAACAGATAGATAAGGTTCTATGGAGCTGGGGGAAGGGGGTGTCACTTCTGGATTTCTTGTGACTGCACAAGGACTGGATGTTACTTCTGCACTTGAGGCCTCACTCCTGCCTGGCTGGGTGTTTCCCAGCAGGTTCTAATGTTACCGAAAATGCTGATGTGACAAACTGGACATAGGGAAGAAGAAAATGATAAAAATGGGTGCAGTTTGTTGGAGCACATATAAGCCTGTCAGACTGATCATTTGATGGGTCTTTTGCTCCACTTCTAAACTTTAGTACTCAAGAGTTGAATGGTAGGGAGTTTTTTTTGGATCCTTTGATGAGAAAGCATGAATGAACATTTTGAAGTAGGTGATTGGATTGTGATGTGCATCCACTCTCGAGTGACAACAGACAGCTGCAAAAGCCAGGCATGAATGTGAAACCACCTGAGCACATTCTGATTCCAGCAATTAAAGCAATTTACAGAGCTTGTAAGAAAAGAATATCACATACTGTCTCCTTTATGAAGAACAAAAGCGTTTCGATCCTTTCACTTCAAGTTTGCCCAAACTATTATATAGAGAGGGAGGTTTAATGAATCATTGTTTAACTTAGATACAGCAAAGTGTTTGACTGTAGCATAGTCCCAAATATATACATAGAACTTTGCTGACAGACCCTTGTTTAATTATGATTAATGGACATTGGAGAGGTATTTAATTACTTAGGTAGAAATCTCAAATACTCTGTGTGTGTGTGTGTGTGTGTGTGTGTGTGTGTGTTCCAGCCATATTATTTACTGTGGTAGTATTAAGATCTCTGAAATTAATATCTTCCTTGTAAAAGCTAACTTTCTTTGTACAAGGGAAGCAAAGAGTTTGAAAATACTCTAAAAGTATTAAGAATGTATACATTCTGGGATTAAGCACACTGCAATGTAATGGGATATAGTTCTCCTGAATTCAGAGTTCTATTTGTAATAATTTCATGAATTGTGTCAAATGTTCTATAGTTTTAAAGAGCAACATGCATCTCCTGTGTTGTCAATGGCAAACAATTATTTTAATCATACTTTCTCCATTATAAAAATGAAGAGTTTTTCTCAGCCCACCCTCCTTGAATTGCATGTTTTCTTTACATATTTGTAATTGTTATCTGCACTAATGTGAAATGTGAAAACTGTTGATTCTGAGAGAACTTCTTCTGATAATTAAACTATGTGTTGTTTATCCTTTACAGTAAAGTCACAGTGATGAATGTGATCTCCCCTTTTCATTTTTCATGGACCACTACAGAGGTGGCATTCAGCAGGTTCTGACCAGTTCTGGAGAATCGGTAGCAGAAATTTTGAGCAGTTTGGAGAACTGGCAAATCCCACCTCTGACTGGGCCCACCCCCATCAATTCTCTGCCTCCCGAGTCCCAGCTGATCAGCTGGGTCTTCTTTTGTTTCCATGCATAGGAGAATGGAGCTGGAAAGCAGGTTAGTGGGGTGAGAAGAGGATGGGGAATTTACAGTATCCTTCCCTTCAAGCCACACCACGCCCACCAAGCCACACCCACAGAACCGGTAGTAAAATTTTTTGAATCCCACCACTGGACCACTAGAATAGAGTGGGATTGAACAAAAAGGATTTTGACTCTCTTTAGTATGTCACATTATATTAAACAGGTAGAGGGGCACAGATGAAATGTATCCTCGGGTGAAATGTTGTAGCAATATGGAGAAGTTGATAACCATTTCATATATTCTATTTTAACCCATTGAATAATAAATATTCTCTTGGTGCATTACGCTTTCTCAAAATCATAACATATTTAAATATCAAAGGTCTCTTGGTGATGTTCTGTAGACCAGAGGTCCCCAACACACAGTCCGTGGATCGGCACCAATCCATGGCATGCCAGTAAGACAAACAAGTAAAGCCCCATCTGCGGGATGCAGGCAACATGCAAAACCACGCCCTCTCCGATCCATGGAAAAACCTCTCCACAGAACCGGTCCCCAGTCCCCAAAAGGTTGGGGGCCACTACTGTAGATCAATGTTCCTCAACCTTGCTGGCTGGAGAATTTTGGGAATTGAAATCCCTACATCTTGTCAAGGTTGAGTAGCACTGCTATAGTTCATCTAGGCCAGAGGTCTTCAAACTTCAAGCTATGCTGGCTGGAGAATTCTGGGAGTTAGTCCACAAGTCTTAAAGTTGCCAAGTTTGAGGACCCCTGATCTAAGCAGCTACTACTATAAAGGACTCTACCTGGAGTGCACTTTGAATTGTGCTTGTCTGTCAGAACACAGGTCTTTAAACACTAATAGACGAGCCCAATTCGATGTCTCCTTGAATGGTGATGAAACGTTTGCAACCAAATTGCTGTGCTCTGAGCTCAAACCAACAACCTAACTACCAAACTGAGCTGCTAATATTCAAACACATTTCAATTGTTAAGTGAGTTGTGTACCATTTTACATTCATTTTTGCCTCGGTTCTTAAGTGAATCACTGCAGCTGTTAAGTGAACCTGGCTTCCCCTATTGACTTTCCTTGTCGGACGCCAGCTGGGAAGGTTACAAATGGTGATCACATGACCTTGGGACAGTGCAACTGTCATAAATACATGCCAGTTGCCAAGCAAATTAAAATTTGATCACATGACCCTGGGTGCTGCAATGCTGATAAGTGTGAAAAATGGTCATAAGTTGCCTTTTTCAAAGCTGTTGTAACTTCAAATGTTCACTAAATGAATGGTTGTAAGTCGAGGAATGTTATGGAATACGCTCCCTGTGAAGATCAGGCTGACTGACTCCCTCTTTGTTGTTTTTTTTGAAAGCTTCTAAAGATCGAATCTTTTGACAGCCCTTCTCTGATTTGAGGTGCTGTTCCAATATTTTTTACTATAGCATTGTAATATTTTTTAAAAAAATTATACAGGATTTGTATTACATATCATGATGACTCAGGGCATGGCACAAAGGCAGCACAGATAATCAGTAGGAGTCCCTTTATTAGCTCCAACTTTGCCCCCAATGTCCTGGTTACCTTCTGGCTGGAGAAAAACTCTCCAAGGAACAGCCATTGGCTGCAGAGAATCAAGTCCAAAACATGGTCAACAAAAACTGTAACTATAAGTCCAATCAAGGCAAAATGAGGATCAAGAATTCCAGACGTGAAGGCACGGCAATAACTCACCACAGTTGGGAAGATGCCAGGAACACAAATAAGCAAAGTCAACACAAGATAAACTCACATTTGCTCCCAGCAGCTGCCACACTCAGCATGCATCTCTTTTAAACTCTCATTCCCAGGTGTGACTAAAGAAGGGAATCAGGGCTCTTTCCTCCCCTGTAAGCCACACAGTCCACGTTGCTCTCTTCTCCATTCCTTCCTGCGTGCCCTAGGATGAAGAGGGGGTGGCCCTGGGTCTTCCTCTGAACTTCCTCTCCCTTGTTCTACCTCTTCCCTGCTCTGCCCAGATGGACTTTGCCTTTCCCGAGTTTCCTCCACAGCCAACGGAGCCACACTCCCACTCCTGCCAGCTGTTTGTCTTCCTCCTCATATTCAGACTCTGACAGCGACATGACACATATTTTATATGTGCCAACAATATTTGTTTTTAATTGCAGCAACATTCAAGTATGTTTAAGAAATGAATAAATGTACTCCCTTGGACACCCCTCTCTGCTAAGGGGTGTAATTCCAGAAAGCCCTATGGTCTTCTTGGTAGAGTTTTCATTACATGCTGCAAGTTTACAAAAGATAGGCCTGTTTTGTTAAGCAAAACAGTTTCAAAATTGTTATCTTGCTCTAGAGCGAAGCTTTCCGAATGATGTATCACTGAATCCCTGCTACATTCGTATTTATAATTGTGCTCATGTACCAGTCCTTTCCAAATCATATGCCTCTACTCATCGTTCCAAAAATTAACACGTGAATTAGTCAGATTAAAAGGGCTGTTCACTTTTTTTTTTTAACGGATCATTTTTCTAAGCTGAATAACTTCCATTCCCTTGATTTTTAAAGCAAAACTATTTTTCCCTACTAGAATTTCTGGCAAACATCCTTTTTAAAATACTGCATTGCTTAACAAAACATTGCAAGCCCGACATCAAAGCTACAGTTTGTTGGACTTGATTATCAACTTGATTACCCATGAGAACTAAGTAGTCATTTTAAAATGGGAATATTGCATATAAATAATCTTCCTTTTGGAATGATTAGTACAGCTATTGGCTAGGGTTCATACTCACTTGGCTCTGAAGCAAAATTATATTATTCTGGCACTCATTAGCAGTTGTCACAACTTTAGATGTTACTTTACACCATACTAGTTTGGGTTAGAGAGCCAAGACAGAGATTTTACAGTGTTTATCTCGTAACCTGTATTTATAGCAAGCTTTGAAAAGTTTATGGAGGAGCTAATACACTTGTAAAGGCAAAAAAAAAAAATCACATCCTCCTTGAAAGGAGAAAGAAACCGGACCTTGTGAAAAAAATTGGAAACAAAGCCTGACATGTTTTGCATTATGGATATTTATCCCATATTCCACAGGCCAGCTTATGGTTCGCATACAGTTTTTCCATACATCTCAAGAAGCAGGGGTGGGATTCTACCAGTTCGCACCTATTTGCTAGAACCGGTTGTTAATATTCTAAGCAGTTTGGAGAACCAGTTGTTAGAAGAAATTACTGGCATACTCCTGTAAGGAAGCCAGGAAGGAAACATTCTGGTGTTGCTTACAGAAACTGCCTCTCTGTTAACCCTTATTACATTCTTGGCAGGACTAGACTTCCTGTCTCAGGAACGTCTCTGGAGTTTTTTTTCCTTCCTTTGCTGGTACTTTGCTTGTGTGGAGTGACCATTCAGAGTTACAATGGCACTGAAAAAAGTGACTTATGACCCTTTTTCACACTTACAACTGTTGCAGCATCCCCACAGTCATGAGAGGCCAGGTGAGGAAATGCGTGTCTCGATGTGAGTGATGTTGAGTTGGCCACACCCAGCCAATAACATGACCACCAAGCCATGCCCACCAACTAAGCCATGCCCACAGAACCAGTTGTTAAAGAATTTGAATCCCAACCCTGTCAAGAAGCAATATGAAATATATATGTATTTAATATATATGTGTATTGTATTACAGCCGGTTATATATTACTGACCTGCATGAATAACAGAGAGGAAGAAAACAGAAAAGATCCCAAAGATTTATAAAGTTATATATGTTTATTATTTTGCTTTTTTTAGTCCTTATATTTGTTTTGTGTGTCTATGTATGTGTGTGTGTGTTTCTGTCCCATAGTAATTAATATGTGGAGTAGAAACAGTGAGATCCAGATTATAGTCCTTCCTTAGCATGGAAGCTGGGTGAGTGAATTTGGGCCAATCATACACTCTCATTGCTAGGGTGGTGCGGTGGCCTGTGGTGGAGCTCTCTCCTCACAATCAGGAGGCTGTGAGTTCGATCCTAGGTAGAGGCTAATATTTCTCTCTCTGGGCATGATGAGAATATATCTGCTGAATATAACTCTGCATTGGTGACAGGAATGGCATCTGGCCAGTAATCACTCAACTCCAATTTAGTTGCCCAGACTCTACCCTGCAAGGGATTATGGAGTCATTAAAAGTTGTTGATGATGATGATACACTCTCATGGCTAGACTGGGAAGTCTATCTACCAATCTGCACTGGATCAGAGTGTACATAACATCCCATAAGTTTCAATAAAGAGGCCTTTTGTTAGATGGATTAATTCAAGATGATGATGGTGATGATCATCATCACTATTATCTGTTGTAGTGTTTATGCCTGAAATGATGCAGATTAAGTCTCACACATGCCAGCAAATATTAGTGAAGTTAACAAATTCATATATTTGAAAAAGTTGGGTTTTTTAAAATTTTGAAATCATGAAAAGTAAGAACCTCAGGCTAATATGAAGTCTAATCAGCTTATAACTTGCCATACCATACTATTAGCTATTAGGTGATAATCTTCTAAATAGTCAAAATGTTGGCATATATCTACTGTACCATGCTAACAAAAATTACAGAACTGGAATTTCTAAATATGACCAGGGATTCATCTTGTTGTAATCCCTGCATCTAGAGGGCACAACATTTGAGTAACAGAAAAAAATCCCCTAACTGACTGGTTTATCATCTGTGTGGGTCTAGAACCTTTGCAAAAGATGATGAATTGTCATTTTTAATGGAACAGAAGAAAGTGAAAACAGAAGAATAATTATACATGGATTCTAATGATATTAACTATCAGAAAAGGAAGGCTGTAAATGTAAGATACATATAATGCATTCATTTCATTATATATGCTTAATTTGATTAAATCTAAATCTAATTAATGAAATTTAAATGGTACTGGTTTTTTTCTTTGTCCTAACTTTGCTTTTTAGAGTGTACTCTTCATCATGCAACTTAAAGAGAGATTACGTTAGTTGTCTCAGTAAGCCTTCGTTGGTTGTCTGAATTGTTTTCAATTGATTGATATTTGAACTCACATTTGAATTTGAATTCCTTATCAAGAAATTCAAGGCATGAAATTCCTATTCTCCGTTTAAGTTTTGCAATTTAAATAATTCACCAGATCTGGAATTAATCAAAATAGCTGTTCTAAATCAGAAAGAATGTACTAAGATTTTTTTTAGTGTCTTTTGTATCTTTTTGTGATGTCTTTGTGGCAAATGTGCGTATTCCATTGCAATTGGTTACCTGACATTGCAAGGCTATCCTGTAGGTACTTTCTCTGAAAAATGTCCTGAGCATAACTTCTTCTCCCAACCTTTCCACAATATTGTGTCCATTCATAATTATTACTTATTCAGTGCAACAATATTGTGTCATCTTTCAGATTCTTTGAATGTTCTACTGATACATAAAGGGGATCTGAGTGAACAAGCAACCAACATTTCACTTATTTCATAAACCAAGTCATCTAATATGCTACATGTCAGCATGATGACTTCCTTTCATTCAATTCAGAGTGAATACAAAGACCAGCTGGGTGAACACTTAGTTAAACATTTGGTCTGTTTTGGACCAGTCCTGTCCTTGCATAAATCTCACAGAGGTTGGTTAGCTCCATCAGAGTGAGTTACATCATTCGTCATTGAGGGGGGAAAATGAAGATCTTCATAGAGCTTTGAGGCACCACCAGTTGAAATGGTGGAGTTTTCAGACAATACAAATCTCTCCAAGAATGGCCAACTTGAAAAAACCATTTCAAATGTGCACAGCAAATGTCACTGTTGGGGGAAATGGTCAGCACAGACACAAGTAACTGCTCCTTTAGTGTCTTCTTATTAAGTCATAATAATTTTAATGCAGTATCAGTGGTGGGATTCAAATTTTTTTACTACCGGTTCTGTGTGGGCGTGGCTTGGTGGGCATGGCTTGGTAGGTTTGGCAGGGGAAGGATACTGTAAAATCCCCATTCCCACCCCACTCCTGGGGGAAGGTTACTGCAAAATCTCATTCCCTCCCCACCTCACTAATCTGCTTTCCAGCTCCATTCTCCTGTGCAAGGCAACAAAAGAAGACCCAGCTGATCAGCTGCGACTCAGGAGGCAGAGAATAGATGGGGGTGGGCCCAGTCAGAGGTGGTATCTGCCAGTTCTCCAAACTACTCAAAATTTCTACTACCGGTTCTCCAGAACTGGTCAGAGCCTGCTGAATACCACCTTGTGCAGTATGTTCTCTGAGCATTTCCCTGGTGTAAGTATGATTGGAAAAGGCTGTCTAGATCATTGGATTCAACTCCGTGCTCAGGGGTTGAACTGGGAATTCCTGTTTCTCCAGGAATCCAGATTAAAGCATCCCAGACCAGATGGTTGTCTAACCTCTGCTTGATCACATAACATGAGGGGGAGCTCACCACCCATGTAGATGAAGCTTGGTATTAACCAGTCAGTGTTTTGAGAGACCTGCATAGCTTTGCAAAATGTTAACATGCTTCTCCAAATTTCCACTTTGTCATAAAAATTTTAAAGGAATAAAAGTAAAGGTTCCCTTAGCACATACATGCTAGTCGTTTCCGGCTCTAGGGGGCAGTGCTCATTTCCGTTACAAAGCCAAAGAGCCAGCACTGTCCAAAGACGTCTCTGGTCATGTGGCTGGCATGACTAAATGCTGAAGGCACACGGAATGTTGTTACTTTCCCACCAAAGTGGTCCCTATTTTTCTACTTGCATTTTACATGCTTTCCAACTGCTAAGTTGGCAGAAGCTGGGACAAGTAACAGGAGCTTCCTCTATTATATGGTGCTAGGGATTCGAACCGCTGAACTGACGACCTTTCTGGTTGACAAGCTCAGTGTCTTAGCCGCTGAGCTACTGCGTCCCTACTTTAAAGGAATATTTCCAAACAATTAAAAATAGGATTGTAGCTTTAATGAATAAGGGCTTCTAATTTCATCAAACAAGTTATTCATTCACAGAAGAAATCTGTGTTTCATGCTCTTATAGTAGATTAGTCCAAGTCCATTAGTCCAAGTCCATTAGTCCATTAGTCTAGTTGAGCTGGACTTGCATGGTAGGATATCTATTCATTCCTGGAATTTATTTTCATTAATCAAACTAATAAAAATGATTTCAAAAATATCTGTAGCTTTTAGAGAGGTATACCTTACAGTTTAGCTGCCTATACGATTTATTAAATGGTCTATCACTACCAAAAGAGAAAGTAGGTATATAATTTGTTTTCTTACTTCATAATTATCTTAAAATTTTGATTACTATAAACATTAATTATTGCAATTTTAAAGAATAATTTAGACCAGTGGTGTCAAACTTGTGGGCCGCAGGCCAGATGCGTCACGTGCTGGCCCCGCCTGCCCGGTTTAGTGAAGGGGAAATTCCCAATACATCACTTGACGATACTGTGACGATGTGAGTTTGACAGCCCTGATTTAGACCATTGAACAAAATGTATTATTCTGCACAGATTTAAATTAGTTTGAGCTGGAAATGTATTTATTACATGTGTATCCTGATTATTTTGGAACAGTTGGAAGTGGCTCATATAACAATCGTTATTTGACTTGATTGTCAGGTTGACTTGAACTTCTGTAAGTCTTTAGACTTGAAGACATCTCTCTCAGAGGAACAAATACAGTGAGATGTATTTCCAAGCTGAGGTTTAGGCTGAGGTTCATATTTCTTTTCTCCATTCTCATTTTTTTAAATGATGAAAAACAAACATTTCCCTTTTTTTGTCAAATAATCCTCAGTTTTGTTTTGTTTTTCTTATAGGAAGAATCCTAAATCGTTTCTCCAAAGATATTGGCCATTTGGATGACTTGTTACCAATAACATTCTTGGACTTTGTACAGGTAATCTAAGAATGAAGGTTTGCAGATTTGGGTTTGGGGTATCCTAGGTCTTGATGTCACATGTGTGTGTGTAATGAGTTTAGTGAAAGCACTTGTTTGAGAAGGGTGTAGTCCAAAACTATAGAACAAGTGGTAGTGACTGGGGAGAAGAAATGAGTAATAAGTGGCTGGTAGGAGTGGCTCTTAACAGTTTACCATTATGTCAGGGTTTCAGTATGTAGTAGTTTAATGCTTGGTAAGTTGTACCTGGTTTGCCTTTGAGACATTTGGCAAGCTTTCTGCAGTGTTATGAAACATATCCACAGTAAAGGAACAATCAGCTCACATGAAAAGATAGCACCGATTAACCTAATTATGCATGTACTTCCTCAAAGAAGCCAATGTTTACTATAGCTGTTTGGGATTGAAATAGGTGTGGTTATTTACAAAGAAGAGATTAGTTATAATACTTCTGAAAAATAATAGCTTCAATGGAAACAAAAGAAAGAAGTATTATAAATACAAAAAATACAAAAAGGTTCTCTTAAGTATAAACGATGTTTGTATCAAGGAAGTAGTTAATGGATTAATTTGTGGCAAAATATTTGGGGTTCAGGATAGTCTCAACTGTCTTTTCTGGAAACTACCGTGTTTCCCCGAAAATAAGACACTGTCTTATATATTTTTTGGCTCCCAAAAACACACTAGGTCTTATTTTTGGGGTAGGTCTTATATATTTATGGTGCCAAATAGTGGGTGTGAGTGTGTGGGGGTGTTTGGGTGCACGGTTGCTCCCTGAAAAGTCTTCCTGGAACTGGAGATTTACACTAGGTCTTATTTTCGGGGTAGGTCTTATATTAGGGCAGGTTTAGAAAATAGTGCTAGGTCTTACTTTCAGGGTAGGTCTTATTTTCGGGGAAACATGGTATGTAGGAAGCACAACACATGAATTTACTTTCCCACTTATGATATGGTCTTGTTTGGAAGATCTTCATAGTTCTTAAACCCTCAGATAGTGATAGTAGCCTAGTGCCTGAGCTCAAAAGGCTAAACAGGATTGAACTTAATTACTCTTGGATGGGAAATCAATCCTGAAGATTGCAATGGCAAACCGTTTTCATATTGCTGCCAAGATAACAACACAAACATGGACATATTCTTATCAGGAATTAAGTGAACTCAATGGAGAGTTTATTAGTGACATCAAGATATTACCATGTGTCCAGACAATGTTTTACTTACTGTAGTATATGTTTATATTTATCTGAAGGGTGGGCCATATTGATGGTGAGTCTAGTTGCATTGATAAAGTTAACACTTATTCCATTACCACATTTATTTCCAATGTTAGCCAGTAAAATTCAAAAGACAGATTAAATTGTCTGTGGAAATAGTTATATATTCATGGCCATTACCAGCAATCTGTTGAGGCTTGACTTCTGTTCTTTTCCTTGTTTTTAAATAAAATTAGTTTTGTGTCTACAGTAATAGAAGAGGGGAAAAGCTCAAAATTTTATGAAAGTTTTAGCTTTGCTTTTTAAAGCTCCAGTCCAACAGATTTTAGAAAAATATTCCTTTGTAGAAATCTGCCTTATAAGCTCCTTTTCTTTTTGAATGGTCATAACACAGTATGTTGAACTCTAAAACTCATATATTGAAACATACAAGAAAATCATCCCTTTGCAGCGAACTATGGATCGTGGCCATTTTATTTCATTTCAGATATGGGACTTCTTCAGACATGGTAGTACAGTATTATGTGATAAGAAGGCCTTAGTCTGTAGGGCAAAATTATCTCTTTAATCACATGAATGGGCATAATTTACTTGATTGTAAATTTGTAATTTTATAATTTACTAATTGTTGGGCATAATTTACTTTATTTCATATTGGTATCTCCTCAAAAATTTACAATCTAGGAAAATGATGCAACAACCCTAAAAAACATTATGTTTAGGAAAGGAGCCCCTGAATTCTTTATGCCAATAGTTCCTACCATTAGCAATTCTGTATTTTATACTCTAAGATACAATGCAAGGATTAGTTTTGTCTTCTGCTGAATTGACTTTCCTGATATGTACTTGATTTAATGATCCAGTGCATACTTGAACAATAAGTGCCAGGCTAATTTTAATCCTATTAATTTTAGTCAGTTTACTCCATCAACCTAAGGACCAAGTGATTCTCTAGATTAAAAGATCAAAAATGGATCCTTTTTCTAGCACAAAATCCTTATTTTTTTATTTATCTCCGGTAAAGTAACAAAAGACCTTCCAGACTTAATGCTAGTGAGGAGTCATTTTCAGCTGGTTTTTTAAGAAGTGTAGACTGATCAGTAACAGTTACATGTCTAGCCTATTGCTTAAAGAGGGCTTTGAATAGATATGACAAGGATGAATTTCTTCAGTTTCCTCCCTGATTGTTTTTGTCGGTGAAAAACATAATAATTCTTAAATCATCTCCTTTGTAACCATACTTCTGAAATGATTTCAGATGTGTGAGAAAGTAAATGGGATGTTACCAGCTTTCAGTTTATATATTCCATCCTTAAAAAATTTCCCTGTCTTAATTGTGGGCAGCATTGATTTAGTTGAAGCATTTTAGTTGAATTGTGAAGGGTTTCTGGTTTATTTGTGTCTGGAGATGCCCAGCTTTGTACAATGGATCCCTATTATTGAATATGATAAAGATCTTTTGTCATTTGTTTTGTTTGCAGGTGTCTTTTATAACAGAACCTCTAATCCCTTCAGGAAGAAATATTTTCTCTTTCTTTAAAAAAAAAGGGGAGATCAGTATTAACTGAGAATAAAAGCACTGAGTCTTTGTTATTGTTGGTGACAATTTGAGAGACATTTCCCAATAATCATTGTTCAAATGGTTGTCAGGAGGAATCAAGTGAAACTCGATAAACAATGCTGTAACCAGTTCCTCACACTTTGTGTGCAGAAGCTTTTCTTGAGACGATTTGCATTGAAGAAGTGGTTCATTTTCCAAGATGTGGTAGGGTCATTTAGAAGCATTGCAGGGTTTTTTCCTGCTTTTCTAGCAGTTGAATATTTTAGTTTTGCAGAAATATATCTATATGTAGACTGAAGGAAAAAAATTCCCATCACCCAACTCCGCAGTAAATACTAGAGTGTTGCTGTCACCTTCTAGCAGTATCTTTGAAATGGTGCTAATTTGTTTTCAGTGGGATTTATTTACATAATATATATTACTGAAAATGATTACTAAAGAGTAAGTTTCCTTGTAGTTGGTGGCTCTACTTTTTAGCTATTTTGTTATGCTTTACAAAATACTATTAAAATTGCTACATGCACAATGCAATTCCATGTATCCTTAGCCAGAGATAAACCCCACAGTGTTTAATCTTGTTTAAGATGGCAAGCTTAACTATTTTAAAAGAACTGGAGTTGTAGAAATTTAAGAGTACAGCAATCCTTTTGACTCTATACTACCATTTTTAAAAATTATTCCCTGATAAATTATGCCAAATGTGCTAATCAAAATCTGTTTTTCCCATTTCTTTTTTTTATATACAGTTTCCTCCCTCTTTCTTTTTCACTTCCTGTTTTAAACACTGTATGGGTATGTTTCTTTTTAAAAGTGTTAACATTGTCTTGCAAAGCATTTTCAAATTCTCTTTAATGACTGCAGGGTTTTGTAGAATGTTTGGAAATATACATCTGTTAACTTTAATTTATGTTCCTGCCCCTTCTAAATGTTGCATTAAAAAAATCTTAAGATTTTGTTTTGTTTCTGAGGGGAACATTGTGTGCTATCTGCAGCTGCCCTTGGATGAGAAAGAAAAGGCCAGTGATTTATTGAAGCTGGTGAATTGAAAAGCCCCCTTTTCCCTCCCCAAAATCAACAGCTTGACTGAGTTTAAATAACTGACTTTTCATATCCTTTCATTGCACACAAAGACGTAATCCTGAGACTACTTGAGCCACCAATGTAGAATGTGGACAAGACCACCACTGGAAATGTCATCTCTTCTCACCTCACACAAAAACACATTGACTGCAGCTTTTATGAAGTGAAAATGCCAAAGAAAAGGAAAATGCAAGTGCGGTGGCTGCAGTAATTTTTTTTTTCCAAAATGAAATTTAAAAAAAGGCTGTTGTGTTTGGATATTAAGAACAAAAAGGGACTAAAATGACACCAATGGCTAGGGTCGCTTGCTTTCATAGGTGCAAATGAGTGAAACTGCTTGTTTGTTTCAATACCGTTGACCCTTACATTTCATTGTGTGGAAATGTCAGGGAAAGTGTGTTCGAAGACATTTCAGCATCTTTAGTTTTCAATGTGGTTGTCATTTTGAGATGCTCAAGGGCCTCTCCCATCTGTCTCCTTCCTTCACCACAATTCATTGGCAAAGTAGACTTCCATCATTTTTTTTAATCTTCCATAATAATTGTCAGTTCTCTGTTTTGTTTCTAATTTAAAAACTAAATCAAAATCCAGTATACACTTAGTATTTTTTTTCCAGAGCACCCTTGTTTCAACTTATGATGGTTCACCCATATCTGTGTTTTATGGGTTACTCCAATGATTATGGGGGATGGTACAGCTGATAGAAGAAATACCTATTTAGGTTAATGTCCCCATAACAACTGTTGAAAGAAATATCCTTCTGGGTTCAGTTCCAAGTGGGGAAAAAGACACTGGAAACATGGAGGCTGCTTGGAAAGTTTAATGGTGAACAGGACTACATGGTCTGGAGCTCCAGAGAAAGATGATCACATGCTTGAAGGAGATCAAGAAAAAAAGGGCTGAGGTGCTGAGAGTATCTGGGTTTTATAACCTTTGTTGGGATTTGAATTGAAGCTTGTTTCTAATTGGTTGTCAGACTCCCATGAGGGGCAACTCTGTAGGCTGTCCTGAGTTCCAAGCTTGGTTGACCCTTGCTGGATGATCTATGCCCTTAAAAGGGCTTTGGCAATTGCTATAGCTTTACCTGGAGACCTTTCTTATGTAAAGTATTCTGGCTCAGGCCTTAATGGCCCACCCATTAACAAAGGTGGGGGTGAGATTCTGCTTCTGGGGTTCTACTCTTTTTAGAAGAAATATTCTGCCTTTTAAATATCTACCAGAATACTTCATTTTTCTAGGAGAGTTGGGTGCCAACTTCCTACACAACTCAAGGGCCTTTCAGGGCAGAGTCTGTAGCCTGAAAGAAGAAGAGAGATTGGTGGCAGTGGTGTTCAAAGAGCAGGGTCCTCCTGTTGATATGATCTAACTTCCCAGCATTTGTATTTTTTAATAAGTTTATAATATAAAATACAAAAGCAAATAATATGAAAAATGGGGAAGGGAAAGAAAAGAAGAGGGAAAGAAAAGGCATTGACTTCTGACTCCCTTTGGTGCAGTAGAATACCATAACATCAAACCTCAACTTTTTTTACTTTTACATAATAGTATAAACTAGCCATTTCTATAACAACAGATCTATCCAATCGGTAACAACAAATCTATCCAATCAAAGTTGCGGTTTTTTCCCACCTCAAGCACAAAGTCCAGAAGAGGTTTCCAAGTAGAAACAAAAGTATTTGTCTTTTTTCTTTAACCAAAACAGTCAATTTAGCCATCTCTGTGAACTCCAGCAGCTTTTGCAGGCATTTGTCCATTGTGGGAATCAAAATGTCCTTCCATTTTGTGCATAAAGTAATTTTGCTGCCATGTAGTTTCTCAGCATTTGCAAGGGGAAAGTTTGGACAAGTTGGATAAGAAAGAGGGAGAAGTTGGTGGTAGAGAAGAACCCCCTTAGGCTTCTTTGCCTTGTCAGTCTGGCAAGGTATGACTGACTGAAAATATTTTGCTGGCTAAAACAGAAATAGATGATGCTCCTTGTTGAAGCTAAGTTGATCAAATTATTTTGGCATCTGAAAATTGTGTTAAGTACCTCTTCTTGACTGCCATTGTATTGTCTCCACCCAGACCTCCTTGAACACTGTTACACATTTTTAATTTTATATATTCTTCGTGAAAGAATGTGATTGAAGTTGGTGTTTTACTGATACCCTTAAAAAAACATTTGCAGTAATTTTGTATATGAAAAGGGTCTTGCATTCTTTTATAAGCATCTGGAATTCATAATGTGGACTATATAATTTCTTTACATTGACTTTATCCACTTTAATGCAAATATGCAGAAGAAGGAGTTTCCAAATTGCAGAAAAACAACATTCCATGGTGTTTAAAAATATTCAGAATTCTATCCCAGGTTTGATGTTCACTGAAGGTAGTGAATGTTGATGTTTCCTAAAAGTTGTTGTTTTTTAGATAAACTATTTGTATCCGAAAGAAAGATTGACAATTATTCTTTTCTTCCTCTTGCACTCTTGCATTTTGCATTTTCCAATTCTTGTTTGCAGTGGCAGCCAGCCATTGTTTCCCTGGTTTTTTGACTGATGGCAAAACACCAAGTTAGATAAAGATTTCATGTCCTTTTAGTTCTCTCTCTGCTTTAAATTGCACCACTGCATTTTAAAGCTGTGTGATACTACTTTCCTGGTAGTATTTACCACAGTTGAGGTAATGCAACATTAAAACAAACACATATTGATTTACATAATACCATAATTGGGATTTGGTTATGTGCTAAATTAAATGCTTGCATGTCTGCATTTTAGAGGGGTGAACACCTTTGAATATCAATCACATTTATATTATTCCCTTTAATTGTAACTTGGGGGGGATTGACATAACCACCCCTGCATTTCAAAAATGTACATTATGTCACTGCTGAATGATATTGATGACTGATAGACAACCTCAAGGCAGCTGTCAGTAAATCAAATGAATGGGAAGCCAGGATAGGGAACAAGTTGGGTCTCTTCTACAGACTTGGAAGAGGCTGTTTTATGTCCACCATGGCCACACATCACAGGCATTAATTAATTAGGTGGTTACAATCAAAGAGCAATTCCTGAAGCTAGGAGTTAGGTGGTATCACAGTCACCTCCCAAAATACACTTCTGAGAACTGCCTCAGAGGACGTTGTAGACCAGCCATAGGATGAGGCTAGCACCACTACTGGCCAAGAAGCAGGGGTGGGATTCTACCAGTTCGGACCAGTTCTGTAGAACAGGCTGTTACGATTCTGTGCAGTTCAGAGAACTGGCAAATCGTGCCACTGACTGGCCCCTCCCCCCTCCTGTCGGATTTCTGCTTTCTAGCTAATCTAAATCGCTGTTGTACTGCTTTGCCTTCGCCCAGGAGGCTTCCCTGAGGCCCAGTCAGGGGTGGTATTCAGGGGATTGGTGGGTGGGGCAGAAGTGGCCTGAGAGCAGATCCAAACCTTCCTTAGGACTGAAGCTTCTATTTTTCAGTGCAGACTCAGGCAGCAGATTGCAGAAAGGTAGATCTGTGAGTGAATCTGTGATTCTGCAAGCAACTCAATCTGCTTTGCCTTATTTTGGGTAAAAGTTGCTCTCTCTATATGTGTGTGTGTGTGTGTGTGTGTGTGTACAATATTTACATAAATATTTTCAATATTTATGTACAAGCCACACCCGCCCAGTCACATGACCACTAAGCCACACCCACAAATTAGGCCATGCCCACAGAACCAGTTGTTAAGAAATTTGAATCCCACCCCTGCCAAGAAGGAATAGTGGATCCTGTTTTCTCTTGATATGATGGTCTTTCCACATCAGGGGAATAATCTTGTTCTCCCACTTTTGCTCTCTTAAAATCTTTAAATAAAGCCTTGGTGAGGCAGCCTTTAATTATAGAGATTTGGGTCTCATATCCATATCCTGGAACGTGGCTTGCATCAGTGATGTTTAAGAACCTGTGGGCCATTTGCTCTTCAGCATTTGTTGGTTTCCTGATCTTCTCATGCCAACAATGAATATGGAGTTGCCTTAAACCCAGGGTTCCCATAGATCAGTCAAGCATTCTCCTGCTTTTCTAAATTGCTCCATCTTTCCTTGTCTACATTTCTAATTTCTTTTTATAAAAGACTATGGATTTTATCCCTTCAAAACATTTCTGTGAACACTATAACACAATTTCCTGGCAGGAAGAAGTTTCTGTGGCAGATGGAAGAAAAGATCAAGTGATTCCATTAACATTTCTAACAACTTCTTAGCTACTACAAATCTTTTAATTCCCCTGTCACTCATAGAGTGTAACAATCCTGTTTTAAATGGTGATAAGTACAAATCTTTTACATTGCCTTAAACTACTGATATACTATGGATGTATTTATAAACAAAATAGGGATTTTTCCCCTGTTTGGCACAAATAGATCTCAGATTTTATTTTCTGATTCAAAGGGAGGTTTTTTTGAAGTAAAATTACCAGTGCACATTATCAATATTGGCTCTCAAGAGATAAATCTAAGTAAGCTAAATGAATCTGAGAGTATGACTTGTAAAATATTTGTATAGCTTTAAACGCATGCTTTCTGTGAGATTTAAAGATTTTCTTTTTTATCCATACACTTCCCTTTTTTATAGAAGGAGTAATATAGAATAGCAGCTCTTGATAGCACCCTGAGAAATGTCCGGGTATTGATATGGAATGTCACAGTTAGACTGTTAATCTGTAAAGTCTAGGGATCATATGATCCCTGTCTTAAGAGAGGTATTCTTGTATATATATATATATATTGCTTACTGAGCACCATGTAAAGTTTCAGTGTGGTTCAGCTAGCTGGCAGCACTAATCAACCTTGATGGATCTAGAAAGCTATACAAAGTCCAGAGCCATAGGCTAAACTGGAACATTAATAAAAGTTCTGGAAATTGGCTGTAATAGTAAGTTAAGTCCATATTGTGCCCAAATCCCCCATGGATGTGTCTATGTAATTCACCAACAAATAAATCTTGCTATACCAACCCTTAAAGCCGTGAACACTCTGGAACCTGATTGTCCAAGGAATCTGATTCCCTTTGCAGTGCTAACCTGCTTAGCCATTAAGGTCTGCAGGAAAAATTCTTGAGACAACATCTTGTTACCTGTTTTGTTTTTCTTTTAATAGTTAATATTTTAAACTATTTTTTTTACTTCTTACATGTTCTTAGTCCTCTTAAATATTTACTAGTGTAGAAAGGCAATGTGTAAATCAAGCCAATGAACGTATGAAAATATTTTTCTTGCTGGTCGCAAAGATAGCACACCCTGATTCTCGATAAAAGAGCAACTGCGTAGAGAGAGGTGGGCCGAGGGGTGCTGGGAGAGTAACCTTTCTTTTACCTGGTCAGTCCTTGTCAACTGGAGGAGAGTTTATTTTAAAACCTGGGCAATATATTTAAGATAAGATAACCTTTATCACCACTTTTTTCTGTATAAACCTGGCACACATTAAAAATGAAATTCTGATGCATTCTCTCAAAAGAAGTATAGCAAAAAGAAAAGTCGAGAGTTAACAAGGTTGATACTATATGGTACAAAGCTATTACGGAATCTAGTTGTTCTGCTTTGGAAACTGCGAGGCCTCCTCCCAGAAGGTAAGAAAGAAAACCAGTTATGGAGGGGACGTCTAGTGTCCCAGACAATACTGCAGGCCCTGGTCAAGCAGCGCTTAAATGGCATGTCCATGAATTTACAATAGTTTTTTTTCCTGCTGCCCTCACCACTCTCTGCACAGCCTTCCTGTCCAAAGTAGTAATACCTCCAAACCAAACTGTAATACAGTACGACAGGGTGCGTTCAATCGTCCCTCTATAGAAAGTGGCAAAGATAAGGGAAGGAAGATGGGCTCTTCTCATACGATAGAGAAAATTCAGGTGCTGCTGTGCCAGCTTCACCAGGGTCTCACTGTTGAGTGGCCAAGATAACACAGAAACTCACCATCTCCACAGTTGAATCATTAATGCACAGAGGTGTATGGCTGTGCATGTCTTTCCTGAAATTGATAACCATCTCTTTTGTTTTTTCTACATTTAGAACCAAGTTGTTCTTATTCCACCAGTCCACCAAATCCTCTACCTGCTCCCTTTTCAGCTCCCTTTCCACCTCCCCTGAAATCAAACCAAATATTTTAGATCAGTTTGATTCACCTCCTTCCCCTCTCTCTATGTAGAAACTGCAGCCCTCATAACAATAGTTTAAAGAAAGGTGGCTCTAAAAGAAAAGGGAGAGGTAAAGTTTAATTCATTATGAAATGGCCATGTGTTTTCCAAGGATATTGTTCAATTTGCATAAGTTGGGAAATCAGATGCCTTCTCTCTCTGTACAGGGCTTGGTTGTTGCCTTTGCAATAAGGTGTCTGCCTTTTGAGACTATTTCATTAACAGTTTATTTGCATGCAAGTTGAGTTTTTCATATGCATGATATTAGAATGACCCACCCTTTCATAAGTTTAATGTTAATGAGGCTTCTGTAAAATTCCTTCCAAAGATAGGATGTGTGTCAGACAATGGTGTGTCAGAACTTCATCATCCTAACAATATCCCCTCTCTTTTACTTTCCTTCCACGAGCAGGTTTTGTTCTCTGCACTTTGGCAGGCATATTTCCGTCAGAGATTTTTTTTCTTAAGGTTGTAGCTAAACATGATCCTGAAACTAAAGACAAAATTTGTTCTTTAATTAATTCACTTCAAGCATACATCAAGCAGGTGCATAATGGTAAATCTGGCCTATGTAGAAATAAAGCTTTGATGTGGCCTTTTTATAGTTCTGGGAACAAATAAAAACAGGGTAAAAAGAGATTAATTAAGCAGTACCCTAAAAAAGCAGAACACCCTCCCCCAAAACAGGCAATAGTGGTAGAGATAATGTTAAAGCACTGGGAGAAAATAGCCCAGTGTGTAGAAGTTGAGATAAGCCCCAGAATCACAAAAAGCTTTGCTGAAGGGAAACCAAAAGACTAGGGAGCTTTATGGAGCTAAGACCAGAAGACAGAGGCTTGGAAATTTTGGAACCTGGTTTAGGAGAAAAGAATTTTGGTATTTCTGACTCTGCTTGATTTCTGTGATCTTCTTTGGAGAGAAGCCAGATCGGTAAAAAGTGGTGGCAATTTCATATATTGCATTCAGCTGTGGGCTTCTGGAATTTAGTTGCTGGTTTTTTAAGCTCCCAAAGTACCTTTCAGCCACCTTTTTCATTGTCCTTTAGTTAGTTCATTAACATGCAGATTAGGTGGGCAGAAATGATACAGCAAGTGAGACTTGGCGATTTGCCAAACTTTTTGTCCCTTTGATTTTGTTGTAAAATTAAAACAAAGGGGCATGTTGTGAAAGGACCATAGATGAGTTTAGGGGTGTTAGTAGAAATAATTAAAAAATGTTTCCTAAATACTATGTTCGTTTATATAACTGTAAGGACTTTGGGATGGTCTACTCTGGACATCACTATCCCTTGGTATGGTATTGTGTGTAGGGCTCTCAGAAGAACTTTTGAAAACTAAGAAGTTTGATGATGATTCCTGTTTACTTTTTTTCCTGGCAGACCTTTCTTCAGGTGTGTGGGGTGGTTGGTGTGGCGATTGCAGTGATACCCTGGATTCTCATCCCATTGGTTCCTCTTCTTATTGTTTTCATATTTCTTCGACGCTACTTTTTGGATACATCAAGAGATATCAAACGTTTGGAATCTACCAGTATGTGTTTTTAATTTTAACAATTTGGGGATGGTTGCGTTCCTTGCTGCAAATTGCTCACATGTAGATTTGGTTTTCCTCCCGTACATACACTGTTTCCCCAAAATAAGACTTGTCCTGAAAATAAGCCCTAGCATGTTTTTACACTGATATTTGTGTATTTGGTAGTGATTTTGAAAACTCTTTTGGCTTATTCCTTCTTGTAGCCCTTAATGGCACGTATAAAAATCCATTTCCAGCACATATAAAATGTTCCATTTCCAGGACACCAAAAACTCTTAATTTCTTGCTCTCAGTAATAGACAGAACATATGTCCCTTTTTCTCTCACCGGCTAAGCACACCCTCCCATGTGCTTTGACATTTGGAATGCTTGAGAAATTTGCTGAAATAAAAAGTGAAGGAAATGCTTTCAGCTCTCACAGTACTTAATGCACCAATTTTGTTTTAAACAAACAACTTCAAAGAGGTGGATGAGCCCTGTGACCATTGGAGACTGGAAAAAAAGGGAATGTGACTCTTGGATATCAAAAGGTTGCCTGTCTCAGATTTTTTTGAAAAAAAGTTGTCCTGTTTTCTCTTTATTTCTCTTTATTTTCTCTTTATTTCAACAATTCAGCTATGAATTATAATTGACACATGCCTTATTCCTAATAATGAAAATATATGAAAATTTGGATTTAGCACTAGCACTAGCATTTAGACTTACATACCACTTCATAGTGCTTTACAGCCTTCTCTAAGCAGTTTTACAGAGTCAGCATATTGCCCCCAACAATCTTGGGTCCTCTTTTTACCAACCTTGGAAGGATGGAAGGCTGAGTCAACCTTGAGCTGGTCAGAATCGAACTCCTGACAGTAAGCAATGATTTAGCCTGCAATACTGCATTCTAACCACTGTGCCACCACAGCTCTTGTTGCAAAAGAAGCAGAGGACATGCTAGGAAGTTGCAACCTACTTAAATACTGTATATTATAGATTGCTAAATGACTTCAATTGTACAGAATAACTGTAGCATGAAGACTACATTTTCTTCATTATCCATTCACCCACCACCACAACTCTGCCTTTCCATCACTAGTCAACATTTCTATCTACCTGTCTCAGAATATTGCCTGATCAGCCTTTGTGCCAGACCTTCTGGTGCTGAATAGGTATGAGTAGATAGATAGCATAGATAGATAGAATTCTTTATTGGCCAAGTGTGATTGCACACACCAGACATTTGTCTTGGTGCATGTGCTATCAGTGTACATAGAAGAAAAGATACATTCGTCAAGAATCATCAGGTACAACGCTTAATAATCATAGGGTACAATAAACAAATCATACTAAGAAACAGTCAAAAAATCATTAGGATATAAGCAACAAAGTTATGGTCATACAGTCATAAGTGGGAGGAGATGGGTGAAAGGAAGGGAGGATTAATAGTAACAGTAATGCATAAAATAAAATCATATTTATAAAAAAATAAAATCATATTTATAAAAAAATCATACAAGGAAACAGTCGATAAAAATCGTTAGGATAAATAAAAACATTATTCTACTTTATTTAACTTCTGCTTTGTGTGCTTCACTGTGAAAGATGTCAGTGGAATACATTCTAAATCACATAGATATTTCAGATTGAATTTTGTTACTGACTATAACAATTCAAGAGCAAGATAACCTAACCATGGATGTATGTACATCAGTTGAATATCACTCCCTGCAACTTCTGCATTATTTATTTGTTGGTTTATTTATTTATCAAATTTATTTTCTGCCTATCTTGCAGTTCAAATGGCTCTGGGTGGCAGTAATTTTATAATAATTTTTAAATGAGCATTAAAATAATTTTAGACAAACTCTGTTTTTGTTGCATCAGTGATAAATATTACACATTGATTCAGTTAATATCTCATAGTACTACTAAAGGTCAGCATAATGAAAGAGTTTTCTTGAAATCTGACATCTTTTAATCTTCATGTTGCAGCTCGAAGCCCAGTTTTTTCTCATTTATCATCATCTCTTCAGGGACTTTGGACTATCCGTGCTTTTCAAGCACAGCAAAGATTCCAAGAATTATTTGATGCACACCAAGACCTACACACAGGTTTGTAAAAAAGATCAAGATAATTAATTTCCAGTTCAGCAGAACCAAGAAGAAAGATTCTTCCTGTAGTATACTATTTTCTCAACTACTGAATTCACTAATTGAGTAATGGAATGAGGCAGGAGAATGAAGCAATATTTCATCTGAGGCATGTTTTGGATATCTTCTCAAAAATCTCATTGAGGTATAACAGGTAACTGATAATCAGAGTTGGAAGGGACCTTACAGCATAATGATCTAATAATAATTATAACATAATATATAATATAATAATAATAACAACAACATAATGATCTAAGTGCTAGAGCGCACTGTAACTACATAGCCAAAAAGGCATTAAGAGTTGTTAACCTCATCCTACATAGCTTTTTCTCTGGTAATATCACACTACTAACTAGAGCATATAAAATATTTGCTAGACCAATACTTGAATATAGCTCACCAGTCTGGAACCCACATTACGTATCTGATATTAACACAGTTGAGAAAGTCCAGAAATATTTCACAAGAAGAGTTCTCCACTCCTCTACTCATTGCAGAATACCTTATGCCACCAGAACTTGAAATTCTAGACCTAGAAAACCTAGAACTACGCCGCCTTCAGTCTGATCTAAGTATAGTATATAAAATCATACATTGCAATGTCCTACCTGTCAATGAATACTTCAGCTTCAACCATAACAATACAAGAGCGCACAATAGATACAAACTCAAGGTTAACCATACCAAACTTGATTGCAGGAAATACGACTTTAGCAACAGAGTGGTCAATGTCTGGAATACTCTACCTGACTGTGGTTTCTTCCCCAAACCCCAAAAACTTTAACCTTTGACTGTCTACTATTGATCTCACCCTTTTCCTAAGAGGTCTGTAGGGGGCATGCATAAGCACACCAACATGCCTACCGTCCCTGTCCTATTGATTCTTTTTATTTTTCTGATATGTATCCCATTTCATGTATTCATAACTATGTTTATACTTATACCTATTATCTTGTAAGCGATTGACAAATCAAATAAATAAATAAATATAAATAAATAAATTATAGGCCATCTAGTCCAACTCTCCACCCAAGCGGGAGACCCTATACCATTTCTGACAAATGGCAGTCCAATCTGTTCTTGAAGGTCTCAAGTAATGGCGCTCCCAGAACTTCCGAGGCCAAGCTGTTCCATTGGTTGATTGTTCTCACTGTCAGAAAGTTTCTCCTTATTTCCAGGTTAAATTTCTCCTTGTTCAGTTTCCTTCCATTATTCCTTGTCTGACCTACGAGTGCTTTAGAAAATAGCTTGACCCCTTCCTCTCTGTGGCAGCCCCTCAAATATTGGAAGACTGCTATTGTGTCTCCCCTGGTCCTTCTCTTCCCTAGACTAGCCGTACCCAGTTCCTGTAACTCTTCTTTCTATGCCTTAGTCTCCAGTCCCCTAATCATCCTGGTTGCTCTTCTCCACACTCATTCTAGAGTCTGAACATCTTTTTTATAATGTGGTGAATGGTAGTCCTTGACGTATGACCACAATTGAGCCCCAAATTTATGTTGTGAAGTGAGAAGTTGTTAAGTGAGTTTTGCCCCATTTTACGACCTTTCTTGCCACAGTTGTTAAGTGAATCACTGCAGTTGATAAGCTAGTAAGCTGGTTGTTAAGTGACTCTGGCTTCCCCATTGACTTCGCTTGTCCACAAGTGATCACATGACCCTGGGATGGTCATAAACATGACCCAGTGGCCAAGCATCTGAATTTGGATCACATGATCGTGGGGATGCTGCAAAGGCTTTAACTCTGAAAAATGGCCCTAAGTCGCTTTTTTCAGTGCCATTGTAACTTTGAACGGTCACTAAATGAACTGTTTTAAGTCCAGGACTACTTGTACAGGCAGTCCTCAACTTACAACCATTTGTTTGGTGACTGAAGTTACAACGCCACTGGAAAAAGTGACCTGTCCTTGTACTTATGACTAGCATCCTCATGTCAAGTGACCAAAAATTGAGCATTTGGCAACCGGCATGTATTTATGAGGGTTGTAACATCCCGGGATCACCATTTAAGACTTTCCCAGTTGACTTCCAACAAGGAAAGTCAATGAGAGAAACCTGATTTGCTTAAGGGCTGCCTGATTCACTTAACATCTGCAGTGATTTGCTTAACAACTGTGGCAAAAGAGATCATAAAATTGGGTGCAATTCACTTAATAACTGCCTTGCTTAGCAACATAAATGCTGGTCCCAATTGTAGTCATAAATTGAGGAGTCCTGTATTACCCTATGTTTTTTTAAAATTATTTATTTATTTGATTTGTCAATCACTTGCAAGATAATAGGTATAGGTATAAACATGAGTAAGAATACAGGAAATAGGTACGAATAAATGGGGACAATAGGACAGGGACGGTAGGCACAATTGTGCACTTATGCACGCCCCTTACAGATCTCTTAGGAATGGGATGAGGTCAATACTGGATGGTTTAAAGTTAAAGGAGTGGGAAGGTTAAAGGAGTGGGAAATTGTTGGAAGAAATATCCTTCTGGGTTCAGTTCCAAGTGAGGATAAAGACACTGGAAACATGGAGGCTGTTTGGAAAGATGGTTTAATGGTGGACAGGACCACATGGCTTGGAGCTCCAAAGCGAAAAGGATGATCACATGCTTCAAGATGTTGGGTGAAGGAAAAGAAGGAAAGGGCCGAGATGCTGAGAAACTCTTAGTTATATGCCCTCTGTTGGGCCCCACCTTCATGTTTCCTGTTCCTGTGTAAGAAATGTATCCCATTAGCTTTCAGGCTTCCAGGGGTTTAAGCTAACTTTGTAGGCTTTGTCTGGACCACATGGCTTCACCTAAGTGCTGGCTGATGCAATCTTCCCAGGCCAGGTGGTGAGATAGGCAGAGGCCTTTGTTACGTAGAATACTCTGGCCCAGGCTTTAATGGCCTGCCCATTAATGAAGGTGTGTGTGTGGGGGGGTTGAGCTTCTGCCTCTCTTGAGTTTCTACTTCCCTTTTAGGGGAAATATTCTGTCTTTAGAGGTAAGATGGAACTGCCTCTGAAAAATCTGTATCCTTCCTGAATTTCCAAAATCAGTTTCAAAGATAAGC
The DNA here is from genome assembly GCA_009733165.1 of Naja naja. NCBI lineage: Eukaryota > Metazoa > Chordata > Lepidosauria > Squamata > Elapidae > Naja > Naja naja. The sequence continues at coordinate 30,220,018 of CM019153.1, forward strand.
CTGAATTTATATAACCCAATTGTTTCAGCCCTGCTAATGTATCTGTGGCATCTCAACAATCTCTCTTCTTTTTGCTTTCAGAAGCTTGGTTCCTATTTCTGACTACGTCTCGCTGGTTTGCTGTACGCTTGGATGCCATCTGTGCCATCTTTGTGATAGTGATGGCCTTTGGCTCTTTGCTACTTGCACAGAGTAAGTTTACTTGTTGGAAAACATCATACTATTATCCTATTGTCTACTCTCGTTTGCCTTCTCATATTTTTCTAGCTATGCTATTGAGAGCAAGTGAATAAATTCTTTTCACAAGCCAGTTACTTGTAATGAGACAAGACTTCCTCCAGATAATTTCTGGGTAATGTGGTTTGTTTCGATTGTTCTCCGACTGTGCCATCTTTTCTTCTTCATTTTTATCGGTAAACCGCCCAGTCGTTGGAAGTCAGGCAATATAAAAATAAATTAAATCAATCACTAAGTTAAATTTCTGTCAATATTGTGCTGCTACAAATGAATAGACTTATAATTCCTCTTAATGTTCTTTATTTTTTATAAACAATAGATTCCTCTTTGTTACAATCCTTTATTTAAGAATATTTCCCCCCTCCCCCCCCGGAGAACATATTCCCCATGTGTGTATGTATTTAATTTGCGTAATTTAATATGTTTTATATTTTCAATTTTCATAAACTAGATGATTATCTTTTCTTTTTATGTACACCAAGAGCATATGAACCTGGACAAATTCCTTGTGTGTCTAATCACACTTGGCCAATAAAGAATTCATTCATTCATTCATCTTGAAGAAAATTGTTCATTCAAATTTCTTTACACTTGCCTTCTTTCTCGTCTTGCAGCTCTTGATGCTGGAAAGGTGGGCCTTGCTTTATCCTATGCAATCACTCTCACAGGAATGTTCCAGTGGGGAGTTCGGCAAAGTGCAGAAGTTGAAAATCTGGTAATCAACAGTTGTTTCTTTAAACTATGCAAAAACTCCGTTACATTGGAAGCCCAGAGACATTTTGCCCTGTTGGTTCCCTTGCTCTTCATACACGGCTGTCAAACGGGTGCCAAACACGTGCGATACCTCACGTGTTGCAGTCACATGAGGTATCGCAACATTTTCTCCCACGAAGCTGGGATGGAATGTGGCCGGCATGTGACGCATCCGGCCTGTGGGTCGCAAGGTTGCCCCACCTTCTCTAATACCTCTGATGTTGTCTCCTTCCTTTTGTGTTGTGAGGAGATGAGTTACTCTGAATACAAAAAGTCAAGATCCAGTCTGGGTCAATCCCAGTGACGGACCCAGATTGGCTCTTGCAACAATATCCTGGGACACATATATTTGTTTCATTCGTGACAAAAAAGTCAGTTGAGAATTAGAACTTTCCATGAAGGAAAAGAAAGATGGCAACCCCTTCTTAGAGGTCATGTTAGTTTTTTATACAGAGAACATAATGTAAATCCAGCATGGTGAGATGAGAAAAGAAAGAGATGAATGTGTACATACATTAAATTAGTGTTATATTACAATATATATTAAATTAGTATAATTATCTATAATGTTATTATCATTATATTTTTAATTTTACTATACAGTGTTATATAATTAATATATAAATAATATATATTATTATATAATTATTCAAAGCTGCATGGTAGCCCAGTGGTGAAGACACTTCCCACTTGGAAGGTTGAAAGTTCAATCCTAGGTAGCAGCAGATGTTTCTCTCCAAGGTCACAAAGATAAAATATCTGTATGAAGGCAGGACGAGAAGTAATGGGTGCAAGATCATTAAAGAGATCTTCAACCTAGAACTATGTTCCTCCCCTTTTTCTCAGAAGCCTTATCTATTCAGGTAGAAATAGCTGCAGCAAGTATTGAATCTGGTTCTACTTAAAGCCTGAAAATTAACCCTCAAGTGATTATTGTATTGTAAATCAATATATATCAGAGGGCTCCAAACTTGGGTTGGAGAGTTGAAGTCTTAAAGTTGCCAAGTTTGGGGACCCCTGATATATACCTAGAAATCAACATTTGTTTCTCTTTTTCAGATGATATCAGTGGAACGAGTAATGGAATACACCGAGTTGGAACAGGAAGCACCATGGCATACAAACAAACGTCCACCAGTGGAGTGGCCAGCTGAAGGAGTGATCATATTTGATGACGTGAACTTTGCTTACAGTGCAGATGGTCCTTTTGTGTTGAAACATTTGTCTGCTTTAATTAAATCTAGAGAAAAAGTATGTATGTGTTAATTTTACTTTTGAGTCAGAATGGTAGAATGAGCCTTAATCGTGGTTGGGTTCCATAGTCTTGATTTCACATGTGGCATACAGGTCCTCGACTTATGACCACAATTGAGCCCAAAGTTTCCGTTGTTAAGTGGGACATTAGTTTAAGTGAGCTTGCCTTTGCCCCATTTTATGACCTTTCTTGCCACAGTTGTTAAGTGAATCACTGCAGCTGATAAGTTAGTAACCCGGTTGGAAAGTGAATCTGGCTCCCCCATTGACTTGGCTTGTCAGAAGGTTGCAAAAGAGGGACACAGCAACGGTCACAAGTATGAACCCGTTGCCAAGCATCTGAATTTTGATCACATGATCATGGGGATGCTGCAAAGGTCACAACTTTCAATCATGTCACATTTTTCAGCATTGTTGTAACTTTGAACAGTCACTAAATGAACTGTTGTAAGTGAAGGACTACCTCTATTTTGTTTTTAGGAGGATCAGTAATGTTAGTCTCAGGGAACTTCTTTTCTGCCTTTCCCCATCTCTCCTCTACATTCACAATTCTTTCTCATTTGGGCAAAGATCAAATTTCTCATTCTGGTCTCTCATTTTAGCTGTTTTAGGGTCTAAAGAGGAGATGAAATATAATGTTTATTTGTCCTGCAATTACTATTCAAATCAACTTTGGTTGACTTGAGAAATTGGAAAAACGTCTGTCTTTGTTTTAACCTTAATCTGATTTTTCATTGAAGAATAGTCAAGTAGATTCTGGGATAATAATATTGTTAAATGATTTCTATTATTATATTAAAGATTAATAATATATTAATATGATAGTCTGATATAATGCTTAGGATATTAGACTGGGATTGGCAATACCTACATTCAAATTCATCCTCATTGGGTGATTGGGGCCAGTTTTTCAGGAAACTTAGACTGTGAGAGATTTTAAAAGCTAAGAGCAACCACTTATGTCCCTTTGAATCTTAGCATACTGAAACAATTGGCTTTCTTTAGCACCCATTTTATAGAGATTTTGACAATCTCTCATTTCCTCAGTATTTACAAGCTGTTCGTAATGATACAATTTAGGTCTTTTCACTTTTTTTGCTTATAATTCTAACATACTGCATTGCTATGCTTTCAGCTTGTGAAATCTTCTAGGAACTGACTATTAATAGAGTCTATAAAATTCTTATGTAATTGTATTAGTGTATTTCTGTCTTCTATTTTCTAGTCATTTTGGTTAACAGTATTAAACAGTGTTATTGCCTATTAGCATGAATATTTTACTACTTTCATATTTTTATTTTTTATAGATCGTGTAGAATAATATTGTATCACACTTTATTAATTCTGTAATAGTTTACAATGATTAGCTTATACATTAATTTTGATAGGTTACTGTATGTATGCTTAAAAGAATCATGTTACTTAGTTGTACTTTGTAGATTTAAGTCTTATAAAATGGATTTTCTAGGTCTAGGCTATAAATTTAATTTTTAATTACCTTTTTATAGTTTGTATTATACAGTAGATATTAGGTTTGGAAAGATTTATGTTTTTCTAGTTTTAAATATTATCCTAGGCTGGTCCTGTATAGAAATATAATAAATATGAAACCTTGGATTAATTGAGCCCAGGATTGTTTGCCTTACCTGAAGCACTGGAGGATTTGCAAGGATGGTTTTAAAAATACCATAAAACAGCTTGAATGAGCAATTAGAGAGGGAGGTTAGGTTTCTGGTTAGGTTATGAGTCTCTTCAGTTCTCTTCTCAGATGTACCTCCCATTTTATAAAATTCTGCTTCATTCCCCCTAATTCCCGGTTAATCTCAGAAAGAATAATTCCACTATTAAACTAGTATTTATGTAAACCTACCATTTAAAAGTGTGGCTTTTATTTTGCAGAGATGACTTCATGGGGAATAATAATAATTTATGCAGGATATCTCTTTTATCACTTTCATACTTTTATTTGCCTTTGGGTCAACTCTTGCAGTAGTCATACACTCTTCTAATAGCAGATAAGGATTCAGATGCCATGCAAAATAACAAACCAAATGAACATGACTAGGAAGAGAGGGAATATGTTGCTGAATGAATGTACCTGGGCTGTTTTCTTAGTAGGAATAAGGAAGTGGTTTGCCACTGCTGCTTTTGGGAATGTATTCCATGACTTTACAGTCTGGGCTACACTTCTGAGATCTTCTTGTGGTTTCCCTTCTAAGAAAAGATAGATCTGACTTCATTTAGTGTTTTTGTGATTTAGCCAAGATTCCCTCAGGAGCTTCTATCTGCAGCGATTAAGACAACTGAAAGAGATTGATGAGAGTTTGTCTCAACTAATTCTCCAATTATTGTGTTGATGCAAAGAGGAGGGTAAATCACATTGCCCCAAGTGACGAAAAACAGCTGGTGGGCTTTGGTGGCTGAGAGGGTAGTTTGAAGAGCGTTGCTGTGATCTTATGCCCAGATAGCACCTCCTACTGAATGTGAATTCAGAATCTCACTGCTCCTGACTTCATAGTATAGATCTTGATTTTTAAAAAAATACTGATGAAGATAAAAAGCAGCATTTCCCAATTAAAGATGTAAGTAATATGAGAAATGCATTTAAAAGGTAGTGTAATATTATTGACAACTTTCGTGCAGAATTCTTTTTTAAAAAATTGAGGGTTAGTGCAGAAATGAGATTAAATGGTTTCCATCAGGTGAAATTCACTTTGTTGACTTCTCAGCTCACTTGAAAAAAATTATGAGGTTTACACAGCTTGTTTTTGATCTTTTTCCTCTTCCTCTAATATGGCACAAACGTCCGGGATAACATTCTGTTTTTTCAAAAAATAGAAATTCTAAAATGTAATACCTATTTTAGCATTCCTGTATTTTAGGAAATCAGAGTAATTTTAAGCACAATTTAGATATTTTAATTATGAAGTTAAAGTAATTCAGTTTCAGTATAGTTATTTGAATTTAAAGAGGACAATATTAGAAAAAATGTTTAGATGTCCAGACCTGACTGTATTTGCAAAGATTAGAATTGTTCAGGTTTTCATCATGACCCCATAGGGTTACAAAACCTGGAGTGTTAAAAAGTAAGATAGAAAGAGCATCTGATGCTTTTACATTTTGATGTTGGAGAAGACTCTTGAGAATATGATGGATAACTAGGAAAAAAATCACAAATCAATCCAGAATTTTCACTCAAGACATCAGTGATTGGACTCAAACTGTAATATTTTGGCAGTTCCTTTGAGAAACCCATAATTCTGAGAAAAGTTAAAAGAAAGAAAAGTGGATGATTGACAGCAAGGTGGATAGATTCAGTTTTCAGCAGCAATGAATGGAACTAAAAGGCCAACTTGAAGACAGATCATCTTGGAGAGAATTGGTCTGTCACTCAAATAAAAGTTGACACCAACTTGAGGGTAGTTAAATCAGTTGATTAATCAATCATCCCTTGTTATTTCTATCTAAAAGCAAATGTTAATAATGTTTTATAAGCTACCCAGGCCCTGAAGCTAGACATTGATAGTTTCAGAAACATATATATATATAAAAGTTCAATTTAAAGAGCCAAAATAAGACAGTTGTGCTTTAAGGGTGAGAGTAAAAGTCCTAATAAGCTGTCTCTTTCACATGTGCTAAGGGAAAATATTTGTCTGATTCCTACTTCACACAAGGAAAATGAACTAAAATCACTATACTATCAAACAATAGGTTTAGATCATTCAGATGCTGTGTAAATCTTCATTTTAAAGACAATATTTATGCATCTTTTGTTGCCTAATATCTACCTTGTTCATCTTGCCTTACAAGAAGCAAAATGAACAAGATAATTAGAAGCAGTGCTTTATAAATGCCTTTTTCCCCTAGTATATGTTTTTTTCTATTTTTTGTCTTTCAGGTTGGAATTGTGGGAAGAACAGGAGCTGGCAAAAGCTCTCTAATAGCAGCTCTTTTCCGGTTGGCCGAGCCCCAAGGAAGAATTTGGATTGATAAATATTTGACATCAGAACTAGGACTTCATGACTTGAGGAAGAAAATTTCAATCATACCTCAGGTATTGGTCTGCTCTGCGTATCAGCCTATTTTAGAAGTCCATCCAGCGCTCTCCAGAATCCTTAGGGTTGTAAATTTTTCTTTATCTTTCTTTTGCACTCTGCTGGTTATATGCCAGGAATCTTATAGAGTAGCGTGATGTCTCTGTGCATGTTAATCCTCTCTTCTTGAATGATGACTGAAAATGAAGTGAAATTATTATGACTATTTTAAGAGGTTCATTATCTATGTTTCTGTCATGCCCAAACAGCTTTCTTTCAGCCATTAGTTATGACTACAGATTGAATTTAGTTTAAAGACTGGAATGATGCATTCTGTATTGTGGACATAAAATATTTTAGAGCAGAAATTATTCTGACAAATAGAAGAGAGTGTATTTGTGCACGCGCATATGTGGGCGTGCGCACGCACACAATGTCTTTGTCCTCTCAAATATACACCATAAAACAAACAAGATTTTATGGACTGGGGTGTTGTGAATCAGAGCCTGTTCCTGGCATTTTAGACTGAGAATATAATTTCAGCTAGTAGAAAATTGATAATTTTTATTTGGCTTTCGAGATATTCCAGAATGTGAATGTTTTATTCTCAGCAGCCTTGGAAGACTCAAAATGACTATTTGGAGCTAAAACATTTTTGCTCATATGTTCTGAAATGTGGTAAATTAACTCAGTTGTTGCTTTGAACAGCTATCAGCTCCAACCTCGCAGGTTTATTTGTGCCATTCTAAATATGTCACAATATAAACACACTGAGCAGTACCATTGCCTCAAAGAAGCTGCAGTGCCTCCCTTTAAAGGAATGTGTGTGGCCATTTTTCCTGTGAACTATGTTTTTCAGATTGAAAAACAATCCTATCAGTCCCCATGAAGACCCAGAGGTAGGGTGGGGTGCTGTTACTGTCCCTGGAATGGGAGTAGAGCAAATATATTTTATATCCAGGTTGCTTTTTAAATTAAGAAACTTCGGTAATGACGTGCAGAGGAACCATGGGGCCTTTTAGACTCATGACTGCCTTGATCACCTTTGCTCCTTTGACATCAAAATGCTCACTTATATTTATTTATTTATTTATTTATTTATTATTGGGACTTGTATGCGCCCCATCTCCAAGACTCGGCTCACAACAGAAACAACAGCAATAAATAACTAAAAAGAGATTAAACCCGATTACAAGCCCAAACAAATTTAAAATACATTAAAAATATAACCAGGAAAGAAAAGGTCACAGCCCGGATTGGTCAAACAACCAGGTCTTCAAATCATGGCAGAAGGTGCGGAGGTCAGGGGCCAGGCGGAGCCCCAGGGGGAGCTGGTTCCAGAGGTCAGGGGCGTGACAGAGTAGGCTTGTCGTCGGGGACCGCCAGCCGGCATTGGGCCGACGGGACCCCAAGGAGTCCTTGCCTGTGCGCTCGCACAGGGCGGTTGGCATTTGATGTCGGCAGGAATCGCTCCCTTAAATATTGAGGACCCATGTTGTGAAGGACTTTGTATGTTAAAACTAAAACCTTGAATCTCACCCGGAGCACAACCGGCAACCAATGCAGGCAGCGCAGGAGGGGGGTAACATGGGAGAATCGGGAAACTCCCATCACCACCCGCGCCGCTGCATTCTGCACCAGCTGCAGTCTCCGGATGGTATGCAAGGGCAGTCCTAAGTAGAGAGCATTGCAGTAGTCGAGTCTAGAGGTAACAAGGGCATGAGTGACTGTGTGCAGGGCATCTCGGTCCAGGAATGGGCGTAGTTGGCGAACAAGACGGAGTTGGGCAAAGGCCCCCCTGGCGACGGCTCCCACCTGCTCCTCCAACCGGAGCTGAACATCCAGGAGGACCCCCAAATTCCGCCCTATCCACAGGGGGCAACACCGCTCCCCCTATGGCCAAAGATGGATATTCCTGACTGGGCCGAGATGCCGGTATGCACAGCCACTCAGTCTTGGCCGGGTTGAGTCGAAGCATGTTCCCGCTCATCCAGATCCGTACCGCATCTAAGCACTGGGTCATCAGGGAGAGGGCATCACTGATTTGGTTCAGTGTGGAGATGTACAGCTGGGTGTCATCTGCGTACTGGTGGTAACTCACCCCAAAACCACGGATGATCTCACCCAGCGGCTTCATATAGATGTTAAATAGCAGTGGGGAGAGAACTGACCCCTGAGGGACCCCACACGAGAGCATCCTCGGGGTCGACCTCTGCCCCCCCCCGCCAATACCGATTGCGATCGCCCCGAGAGGTAGGAGGTGAACCACTGGAGCACGGTGCCCCCCACTCCCAGCCCCTCGAGGCGTCGCAAAAGGATACCATGGTCGATGGTATCAAAAGCCGCTGAGAGGTCTAATAGGACCAGGACAGAGGAAAAACCTCTGTGCCCAGCCCTCCAGAGATCATCCATCAGCGACCAATGCCGTCTCCGTGCTGAAACCAGGTCGGAAGCCCGATTGATACGGATCTAGGTAGTCCGCTTCATCCAGGAAAAGTGGAAACTGCTGAGCCACCACACTCTCAACAACCTTCGCCAAAAGCGAAGGTTGGAGACTGGACGAAAGTTGTCTAACACGGTCGGGTCCAGGGCAGGCTTCTTCAGGAGGGGTCTCACCACCACCTCCTTCAAGGCGGTGGGAAAACACCCTCCCTTAATGAAGCGTTGACGACTGCCCGAGACCGCAGGTGGCCTCCCTGGCGGCATAGGCCAGCCAGGAAGGACACAGGTCCAACAAACATGTGGTGGAACTCAGCCGCCTGCATAATCCTGTCCACTTCATCCTCGAAACAGGATCGAACTCATCCCAGATCACATTGGCCAGACTACCTGTATCTCGTTCCTCAGACCACTGCAAATCAGAGGACAACCCGCTCTGAATCCGGGCGATCTTATCCAACAGATATTGACCAAACTCCTCAGCCCTTCCCACAACGGTCTGCCCCTCCCTGTACGAAGGAGAGAGCAGGTAACCCGGAACAGGGTGGCTGGGCGGTTATCTGCGGACGCTATGAGGGCGGAGAGATAAGACCTTCTCGCCGCTCTCATAGCTACCAGGTAAGTCCTAATATGGGCTCTTAGCTGGGCTCGATCGGATTGGGAGCGGGTGGACCTCCACCTGCTCTCTAAACCCCTCCGATGATGCTTCATCTCCTGGAGCTCCTCAGTATACCAAGGAGCCATCCGGGATCCACGGTGTGAGAGGGGACGCATGGGGACAACCCTGTCGAGAGCATCCGACGCAGCCTGTTGCCAAGCGGCCGCCAGATCCTCGACAGAGCTGTGGGCAAGGGAAGAGGGAAAGAACCCCAGTTCCATGTGGAAACTCTCAGGGTCCATCAGGCGTCTGGGGCGGAACCATCTAAGTGGCTCCTCATCCCAGCAGTGGGGGGTGGCCTGTTGGAAGACCAGCCATAGGAGATGGTGATCAGACCATGGGACGGGCAGTGTCATAAAAGTGGCTTGCCCTCTGTCACTACGCCACTGTTCGGAGACAAAAACTAGGTCGAGAGTGTTTCCCCCCTCATGAGTCGGGCCTTGAATCAATTGGGTCAGGCCCATGGCTTCCATGGAAGCCATGAATTCCTGGGCCAAACCCAACGCTCCCCCCAGGGAGGGCAAATTGAAGTCCCCCAGGACTATAAGGCCCGGGAACTCCAACACCACCCCCGAGAGGACATCGAGAAGCCCAGGCAGGGCCGCTGTCACACAGCTGGGGGAAAGGTATGTGAGCAGCAGGCCCACCCGACCATTAGGCCCCCACCTCAGGAGGAGGGTCTCACTCCCGCCTATCTTTGGAACAGTGACCTCCCTTGGAAACAAGGTCTCCCGCATAACCACAGCAACCCCCCACCCCTTCCCTGGGCCGTGGCTGGTGTAAAACCCGGAAACCCGGTGGGCACAGATCAGCCAGAGGGACACCTCCCTCTGGGCCCAACAGGGTCTCGGTGATACAAGCCAGGTCCGCAGCCTCCTCCTCAATGATCTCTCGGAGGAGGGGGGACTTATTAGCCACAGACCTGGCATTAAAATACACCAGCTTAAGCCCAGGGGTCCCGGTTCCCATGCCCCCTGGGGAGGAGGCCATAGGGTTGGAGCATGCCACCGCACAAAGATGGTGGGCGCGTGCTCCTGGCACATGATATGGCCCTATGCCTCGACGTCTCCTGCCAACCCCAACCACCCTGGGAATCGCGGTCCCCACCTCACACCCCGGAGCCCCGGCAGCCCCCAACCCCCCCCCCCCACCATGCACCGGGCTGAGACCCATATCCCTGGGATCATTACCCACCCTCCTCCCTAGCCTTCTTAAAAATTTAGTTAAAATTTGACTAAGGAGGCCCTAGTGACCCTCTTTTTCGTAGCAGAACCCCACCCATATCCCACCCCCCTGTCATGCCATCTCTCCGGGTTCCAAGACCCATCCTTGAGGTAAGCAGAAGATAGTGTAACAGGCCAAGCCCGAGAGGAAGGGAGTCCCCTCAGGGCATACAATTCCGCAACCAAATAAGATCGCATAATGGGAGGGCATTAGAGAACAGGCATAGGGATTTTGAGAGTGATAATGACAAGGCGGCAATAAAGTCTGGGTTTAGAGAACTTGGTAGGACCAAGGTGGTAAAAAAAAATAAGAATATAAGAATATATATAAGAATAATGCATCCAGTTTTGGTCACCACACTATAAAAAAGATGTTGAGACTCTAGAAAAAGTACAGAGAAGAGCAACCAAGGTGCTTAGGGGACTGGAGGCTAAAACGTACAATGAATGGTTACAGGAACTGGGCATGGCTAGTCTAGTGAAGAGAAGGACCAGGGGAGACATGATAGCAGTCTTCCAATATTTGAGGGGCTACCACAGAGAGGAAGGGGTCAAGCTATTTTCCAAAGCACCCAAAGGCAAAACAAGGAATAATGGATGGAAACTGATCCAGGAGAGATTCAACCTGGAAATAAGGATAAATTTTCTGACAGAGCAATCAACCAGTGGAACAGAAGTTGCCTTCAGAAGTTGTGGGAGCTGGAAGCTTTCAAGAAGAGACTGGACTGCCATCTGTCAGAAATGGTGTAGGGCAGAGCTATCAACTGGCTCATATTTATGACGGTTGCAATGTCCCAGAGTCACATGATGACCTTTTGAGACCTTCTGACAGGCAAAGTCAGAGGGAAACCAAACTCACTTAACAAACATGGCGAGAAAAGTCATAAAATCGGGCAAAACTCACTTCACAAATTTCTCACTTAGCAGCATACATTTTGGGCTCCATTATGGTTGTAGGTTGAGGCCTACCTGTATATCAATTTAGTATGGGGCAATTGTTGCAGGATTGTTGCTATGAATTCATAATATATATTTGAGATCGGGCTCTCTAATCTCTCCTCCCTGTAATGTCTTCCTTGTCAAGGCTTTGTTGTTATTAGTTGTGAAGTCGTGTCCGACCCATTGCGACCCCATGGACAATGTTCCTCCAGGCCTTCCTGTCCTCTACCATCTTCGGGAGTCCACATAAGCTCACGCCTACTGCTTCAGTGACTCCATCCAGCCACTTCATTCTCCGTCATCCCCTTCTTTTTTTGCCCTCAATCTTTCCCAGCATTAGGCTCTTCTCCAGTGAGTCCTTCCTTCTCATTAGGTGGCCAAAGGATTTGAGTTTCATTGAATGTGAAGGCTAAACATTACTAAAACACAAAACGTAAGTCAACAACCTAACATGTGGCTACAGCCACATTCTCCCTCAAAAACTGGAGCTTCGGCCAGTTACCCTTTGTTGAGTTGTGTACTATTTCACCTGACCTGGACCTGAGGCTGAGGAACCTGTATTAAATGACATGATGCCTGGAATGGTGCATGTGAGGGTTGTAGGGCTTTCTGTGAGATTTCTCCCCCCGCTTTTCCCTTTAATTCTTTTGCTTTTTGTTTCGAACTACCGTGATAAAAAAAAAAGTTAGGCAAGCACCATGGTTCTCTAAAAGCCCTCATTGCCTTATCCTCCTTTTGCCCCTCTCCTCAAAGAATAGAGAGCACACAGAAAGAAGTAGGTATGCTATTACTAGTAAATAAATACAATTGGATTTTGGCCTAATGCAAGCCCTCTCTTTGTTTCTGGATGCTGAAGGTTTTATTAATGTAGAGTAGCGTGCTGAGTGAAGCTTGATGACCCTTTTGTACCTAAGAGAACTTTACATGGACTTAAATTCTTCTGCCTTTGTGTTTGCACAATATTCTTTTCTCTGGAAAACAGATGACGAACTGTTCATTCAATAGCTGCAAGGTTTTGAAAGCTTTCCTAGCTATTTCAGGTGGAGACCGTATTGTATAATACTGGAGGGTTTTTTCCCCCATGGGGGGGTGGAATACATACATTTTTAGAAGGTAGGATATTTTCCTACCCTAATTTTATTTTCCACCCTGTTTATTGTTACGTACACAATCAATATATTAAATTCCTTGCATAAGAATTGCACTTCAAAATAAAACAAAAAGTGCCTTGTCTATCATCTTGTCAGTATAAACAAGATTTAATTAAATTCATGGGGGAGAGTTTCATGTGTCTAAACGTATTTACTTATTTTTCACATTAAAGGAGGCTTTTTTTTCATATTGTCAGTGGAGCATAAAAGTCCACAGAGTTGTAAGTTTGGGCTTGGAAGATGCTGATGATACCAATGACAAGCTACATTGGGTTATTGTGTTTGTATTGAAAACAGCTACATAATATGACCATATGCAGTATATTTTCTAATTCTGTTTTGCACAAATTCGGCCTCCATTTTTGCAATGTGAACCATGGTTTTGATGGGTGTATGTGCTGCTTGGAAGACATTTGATTCGTTTGACAGGTGAAATTTGATTGACAAGTGAAACTTAAGGTTTTGGGATAAGATTTCTCAATATTCGTTACTGCATCTAATTAAAATATTTTGAAGTTGATTATAGAGTTCAGCTTTGATTAGTTGGTTGATTTCATTCATGTAAGGCACCTTACACACTAGTTAAAATCAAAAGATAGGATAAACCATTAAAATAATATTGTTTGCTAAACTGAGTTATCCTCATCTCTCCTATCAAAAAGCAAACCTATGGAAGTATTTTCTAGCTCCCATCTTATTAACTCCCATCTAGCTGCTTCTTATGCTGATTTCAAGGAACCTTAAAATGCAAATAATGCATAGTGTTCAATAAAAATTCCATACATTCTACTTTACTGTCGTGGATGCGATGGGGAGGCTAATGTATTTTGCTATCACATTCCTTCATGCATCTCTAAGTATGAATACGCTGGTAGAATTATGCATAAAACCTGCTTCTGACCACCCAATTCAATTCAGAGTCAGATAAATAATGCCTTTTGTTGCATTTTAGTATAATTTGACCTTCTGAGTGATTACATGAACTGGAACAGATATATTGTTACGTTTTTGCATTTCTTCACATTTTGCAGTGTAATTATATAATAAAAATGGATATCCAAAACATGTCCAATATGGAAATTAATTAATGAATTAATTAGATTTAAATATTGCATGAGTCTCAGCAACTCTAAGGGGCTATAGCATACAAACACTTGATTAAAATGCACATGGACTTTTATCTGGATGAAAACTCACACACACACACATATATGTATGTGTGTGTATATATATATATATCTATCTATCTATCTATCTATCTATCTATCTATCTATCTATGGCCGTGTGTGAATTTTTGTGAAGATTTTATAGGAAATATTTTATGAATTACTCAAAACGTGCCTTAGAAAAACAGCTAGATTTGTCCATTTGAGTTTTCCTAGTAGCTAGTCCATCTTTTATTGATATAATATCAATATATTTATTGATATTTTTATTGATAAGAAGCCAGGTTAGTTTTTTATGGAATATCTTCGAAAACAATTTTTCATTTGAACAAACTGAATCACAAGAATGCATTCATTGTCAGCTTGGGCAACCTTGTCTCTCACGTGTGGCTTCCCCCTCCAGGTCTTGGCTTATGCTAATCATAGTTTGTCCTAAAATCTAAGTTTCGAATAATGTTTTTAGGCAATTTTTACTATGCTATTTTTGATTTTCAAAAAAGAAAGGAAAAAAAGAAAGAAAGAAAGAACTAGAAGAGAGCAAGAAAAAAAGAGAAATTATGAGATTCTGCAGAAGTGCTTCTAATTGCCAATGCCTTCTGAAATTAAAGGTAAAGGTTCCCCTCACACATGTGTGCTAGTCGTTTCTGGCTCTAGGGGACAGTACTCATCTCCGTTACAAAGCTGAAGAGCCAGTGCTGTCCGAAGATGTCTCTGTGGTCATGTGGCTGGCATGACTAAACGCCAAAGGTGCACGTAGCGCTGTTACCTTCCCATTAAAGTGGTCCCTATTTTTCTACTTGCATTTTTACATGCTTTCGAACTGCTAGGTTGGCAGAAACTGGGACAAGTAACGGGACCTCACTCCATTACGTGGCACTAGGGATTTGATCCGCCGAACTGCCGACCTTTCTGATTGACAAGCTCAGCATCTTAGCCATTGAGCCACTGCGTCCCTCTTCTGAAATTAGGGTACTACAAATAGTTTTTTTCAGGATAAACCTATTGGATGGGTTGATTCTGGTTGGAGAAAGTGACTATGAAGCTATTATAGTACCAAGCCATAAAAGGCTTTATTGGTTAAAAATAAGAGTATCACTTGTCCCTAGAATCTTTAAAAAAATTTTTTTAAGAATCTTATTGGAAGCCAATGCAGGATCGACAACTCCACAGTAATCTAGCTCAGATAATGTGTGATAGGTAACACTGGAACTGTTGTATTCTGAACCAACCAAGTGTCATTTAAAGATAGTCCCATGTATCACAAATTGTAGTGGTTTCTTAGATCTATACTTAAAATGATTACTGAGCTAATAATGTTCCAGAAGTTGTAATGCTGGTGTTTTTTTAACCTTGGAATCTAGAAGTTGAATCATGGCAACTTGACTTTTCTTCTTTGGTTTAAAACATTTTGCTACTTATCCAAGGATAGAGAAATGTTTCAAACCAAGAAAGGGATCCAGTTGTCATGACTCATCTTCTTGAAAACTCTACCTGGATCGCAGAGAAACTTCACAGACGTATTCAACTTTGAAACTAAGATACGTAGGCTTCAACCTCTAGAATTATTCAGTCAGCTTGCCAGTTAGGGAATTCTGGGAATTGAAGTCCATACATCTTAAAGTTGCCACAGTTGAAAAATATGATTCTGATTGATCCTTTAGATCAGGGGTCCCCAACCAGTGGGCCATGGCGCACTATGGGGCCATGAACTATCTGCAACCGGGCTGTGTGAGTGGTAGGTCGTGTACATGCGCATAGCCCGACTCGTGTGAGTGACTGGGGCCAGTGCTCGCAACCCCACTTGCATGAGCTAGGTGTGCAATTGCCCCTTGCACAAAACAACCCTTCTTCCCCTCCTCTCCCCCACACTGGGCCACCAAGCCAGAAAGGTTGGGGAAGGCTGCTTTAGATGCTACCTCATGAAACTTTTATTAGTTAACACCAGTCCTTTGAGGCAAAAATATCTATTTCTCTGACTATAATTTATCATTTTTATAGGTTTAGCTTATGAGCTTCCTCTCATGAAACAGGCAATTTTTATATAACTATTTTCCAGGAGTTGAAATTAAAACTATCCTTATCTTCTTCGGCAATACTCATGTGCTCCTACTATTTTATAGCAGTTATAAAGATTTTATGAATTGAAATTTTCCATTTTGTTAAACTATTAAAACACTGAAATGGAAGTTCATCTCCACAATATCTGAAATGTACATCTAATACCATTGATAGATTTTTTTAAAAAATAAGATTTTTTTATATTTAAAAAAATCAGCATTTTTATGCTATATTGAACCCATTTAATCAAAAGCTTTTGTAATTAAAATTATACGGCAGGAATTGCTATTTTTGAAATGAGAAATCTATTTCATTGTCTTGTATTTTAAAGGGGAGTACAAAACCATATTATGCTGCACATTTCTTCTGCCTGTGATGATTTTACGGACCTTATAACTTGGCAAAAATGCATTGAAAATATTTTATCCAAAGAGCTTTGCAACTTGGCATACTTTACTACCCCATTAAAATAAAAATAGCTTCATGGGTTGTAATCTGTTGGCAGTTAATCATTGCACTGCACTCTTTCTTTACCTGTGTATATGCTTCTTATGAAAACGATTAAAGACACTTGGGACAGTTGAATTACCTCTGGGCTATGTTGAACTATTATGCTAAGCTGCAATGTGTATCTTTAAGTGAGCCTGTCAGAAGAAACTGAAGTCATTTCACAAGTATACTAGTCACCTATGGGGCAAATTGCAGTTTGGAAGGACATAGTTGAACCTTTTGGGCTTAATTTTACAAATGTGTTATTACAATTATTATTGCTGATTATTGTAAGTGGTTTTGAAGCATTTATTCCAGGCAATCTCTCCTCTCCACCCCTGCCCCATTCTGTTTATTTTGGGAGGAGAGCTGGCATTAAATTTGATTGAATTATAAGACTGGGATATTATTGTAATGTGTAAGAGACATCAAAAAGATCTATCTTTTAGTTAAACAAGTCATAATATGCCTTTACTAGTGTGCCCACATAGCATTTTGAACTGGGATGTGACAAGTCTGCAGATGCTCATATGTTCAGCGCACATATATATATTTTTTATTATTCATATTTATATCCCGCCCTTCTCCGGAGACTCAGCGCGGCTTACAATTTTTGGGATACAACCCAATGTGCTCAGCAATAGCCTTCCTTCCATTGTATATGCCTGCTTATTACTAAGCAGCATTTTTACGAAGTCAGCTTATTGCCCCCAACAATCTCGGGTCCTCAATTTACCTACCCCGAGAGGATAGAAGGCTGAGTCAACCTTGAGCCTGGTGGGATTCGAGCCTGCAATAATTACAGGCAGCTGGAACTAAGTGCTAGGCTATTAACAGCCTGCACCACCAAGGCCCTATCCTCACCTATGTGTGAACTCTGAGTTTTACAGAAGTAAATTTAGCTTCTCATAGGAGGCAGAAAAGTGGATTCAGAAAGTGGCTGAAATGGCAAAAAAGTAGCTGATCTGAATTAGATATTTCTAATTTTAATAATTAAATAAGTATTTAATACTATAACAATTCTTATTAAATCATAAGATAATTCTAATTAAAGCCAATACTTTAGAACAGGGGTGTCAAACTCACTCCCTGTCAGCTGTTTGTCTTCCTCCTCAGATTCAGACTCCGACAGGGACATGACAAAAGGACTGGCCCACAGTGCCTCTGCCAGTGAAAATGGAGCTCAAGAGGGCCATGGGCAGCCTGCCTGAACTCCATTTTTGCTGGCAGAGGGTTGCAGGAGGCCGTCACTGTAGCACACTTGTCATATCTCTGTTCTCTCACTAACCTAACAATCATCCTACTCTCAACAAAATTTAGTGTTTACTTATCTCAGGAGTGTCAAACTCAGGTCGTCACAGTAGTATCACATGATGTATTGGGACATTTTCCCCCTTTGCTAAACCGGGCGTGGGCATGGCCATGGGCTGGGAGTTTGACAGGCCTGATTTACCTGAAGTAGAGCCACCAACTCTAGTCAATCTACATTTTATTTTAGTTTCACCATTGAATCAAACCAGACATCTCCATCACTAGTGATGAATTGATCATTTGTAGGCTGAAGTTTTCTCCCCTCCTTGAAATAGGGAAGGATCTACAGTAAGTGAAATCCACATTGTGAAATGTATAATATATCAGCATTCTACAATCTGATGTTGTCCTATGTACCTCAGGATCCCTGGCTGTTGAGAGCTGTTTTATCAGGAATCTGTAATAAGGAAATAAAATAGAGGTAGTCCTCGACTTACAACAGTTCACTTAGTGACCCTGTGAAGTTACAACGGCACTGAAAAAAATGACTTACGACCATTTTTCAGGCTTAGGACTGGTGCAGCATCCTCAGATGCTTGACAATTGATTCACATTTTTGCAGTGTCCCGGGGTCACGTGATCCCTTTTTGCAGCCTTCTGACAAACAAAGTCAATGGGGAAACAAGATTCACTTAACAACCAGGTTACTAATTTAAGAACTGGAGTGATTCACATAACAAATATGACAAGAAAAGTCATAAAATGGGGCAAAACTCACTTAACAAATTGCACACTTAGTAACATAAACAATGGGCTCAGTTGTTCTCGTAAGTTGAGGACTACCTGTACAGTACAGGTATTTATCGAGTTATGGCCACAGTTGAGCCCAAAATGTATGTTGCTAAGTGAAACATTTGTTAAGTGAGCTTTGCCCCATTTTGCGACTTTTCTTTCACAGTTGTTAAATGAATCATTGCATTTATTAAATTGGTAATGTGATTGTGAAATGAATCTGGATTCCCCATTGTCTTTGTCTGTCAGAAGGTCACAAAAGGTGATCACATGATCCTGGGACCCTGCAAACGTCATAAATGTGAACCATTTGCCAAAATCTGAATTTTGATCATGTGACCATGGGGATGCTACACTGGTTGTTAAGTGTGAAAAACAGTCATAACTCACTTTTTTCAGTGCCGTTGTAACTTCGAGTGGTCACTAAACGAACTGTTGTAAGTCGAGGAGTACTCCCTGCAGTCAGTTTGTTTTCCCTTTATGACATAACACTACTAGAATTTGATCTTTTTCTTTTATGCCTTGAAAATCAATCATTAAAAGGAATGTGGGCGAGAGAGTGCAAATACTGACAGATGCAGTTCCCTTGTAAAGCTTAATTTTACTATTATGTTCTAAGATTAGAATCGGGTAGCAATAAACTTGCATTTCCTTGCATTTAGGAAAGAATTTGCATGTTACGCTATTATAATTTTAAACATTTATTTCAAGCAATTTTATAAAATGACATTGCTAAACTAAATAGGAGCTCTGTATCTTCTGCTTATCAGTTTTTCTCCAAAAGGATGTCAGATACAGATATGGAAGACAAATAAATTTTAGTAATCCTTCAGAGTGGAAATGTTTGGGAAGAGAAAGCTGCTTATGGAAAAATAGTTGGGAAGGAAAACAAATAAGACTTCTTTCTATTTTCTCCCAACACCTCCATGATATTCTTCTGTCTATCTATCTCACAATTTTGCCTTGGAAACAAAAATAGCTGTTGGGACTTTATTATATTTCTGTTTGAACATGCCTTCCTGCCATATTCTATTTTTAGTTATCCTAAACATGCTAAGAGACTTTAACTTTTGTTATAGAAACATCAAGGTTAATTAATTAAAATAATTTGCCTGGAAATTTATTTTTATTTCAGGAGCCAGCTTTATTTACTGGGACTATGAGGAAGAATTTGGATCCTTTCAATGAATATAGTGATGAAGACTTGTGGAATTCTTTAGAAGAGGTAATTTTTCTGGAAAACAATGCTTTCCAATGTATTCTAATATACAGAAGACTTCTGTTCTGTTAATTTGTTTTTTTGTAGCCTTGTTCTAACATCATGGTAAGTTAGAGTATTGTTAACTTGAGCAGGAAATCTGATGTCCTTCAAATATTTGGGGTTACAAATGCCCTGGTCCCTCATTAGTGAGCATGTTAGCTGCTGCTGATGGAAGAGTTCAGTATGTAGAACGGGGATCTGGTAATGCACCCCAAATTGAATTAATCATATAAGCTATGACGATATCTTGTTAACTCATTTCCATCAATGAGTTTTGGCTTTCTCTCTCTCTCTCTCTTAATGTCATAAATCTAGTGGTGGGATTAATTTTTTTTTTACTACCAGTTCTGTGGGTGTGGCTTGGTGGGTGGGGAGTGGCTTACTGGGCATGGCAGGGGAAGGATACTATAAAATCTGCATTCCCACCCACTCCAGGGGAAGGATACTGCAAAATCTCCATTCCCTCCCCACTCCTGGGGCAAGGTTACTGCAAAATCCCCATTCCCTCCCCATCCCAGTAACCTGCTTTCCAGCTCCATTCTCCTGTGCAGGGCAACAAAAGAAGACCGAGCCGATCAGCTGGGACTCGGGAGGCAGAGAATAGATGAGGCCAGGGCCAGTCAGAGGTGGTATTTGCCAGTTCTCCGAACTACTCAAAATTTCTGCTACCGGTTCTCCAGAACTGGTCAGAACCTGCTAAATACCACCTCTGCATAAATCCATAATAAACTATGACCTGTTTATTTTGAAGCACTTTTTATAAATAAGATGGTATGGATATTTTGAAATTAGATGTGAAGCACCTTAATGGTCTCTTTAAATTTTTTAACTTAGAATTACTGTTATGAATTGCTTATAGGTCCAATTGAAAGAAGCAATAGAAGACTTACCTGACAAACTGGAAACACAATTGGCAGAATCTGGATCTAATTTTAGCGTTGGCCAGAGACAACTGGTGTGCCTGGCCAGGGCTATCCTGAAGAAGAATAAAATACTGATCATCGATGAAGCAACTGCAAATGTTGACCCGAGGTAAACAGGAAGTACAATTTATCTCTGGTATTGATCCATTGTAGTTGTATGTCATTATAATTTACACAGAGTCTCAGTGTTTGATATGAAAAATACATACAAAAATGCCTATACAAAAGTTTTTGCAGTGGCAAAAATCTATTATAAAAGCAACAATGTTAATAATTATAAAAATAATAAGTAGATAATTAGAGATGAACACAAATAGAAAAGCTGATTACTCTTAGGGAAACCCAAATGTTCATTTTGGCAAAGTATCATGTTCATTATCAATGGACCTTCTTCAAATCTTGCTTGGATGCTCTTGTCTCATCGAGTCTGTCTGTCTGTCCATCCGTCCATCCATCCATCCATCCATCCATCCATCCATCCATCCATCCATCCATCTATCTATCATCTCTTTCTATAGCCACTCATCTCAGCAAATGATTTAAGAATATGCATAAAAATATATTTCTAATCCAGGTACTCCTCAACTTAAAACCAGCCACTTAATAGTTTTAGGGACAAGGGACCCCAAAAAAGGTACTTAACAACCCAGATTCAAAGTTCTGATTCCACCTCTCCCTTCCATGGACACTTGATTGCTTTTTGGGTACTCGGCAATTGGCTTGCATTTATGGTGGTTGCAGTGTCCCATAGTCACGTGACTGCAATTTATACTTTTTCTGCCAAAAAAACGATGTTTATTCCTATTTCTACTAAAAATGCCTATTGTGAAAAATAAATTGACTTAATCACCATGACATTTGCTTAACAACTGCAGTTTTGCTTAGCAACCGCCACAAAAAATGTCATAAAATCTGATTGACCATGTGATGGATGACTCGCTTAACCAACACAATTTACAAGTATAATTCCGGGGTCAATGATGGATGTAAGTCAAGGATTACCTGTACTATATTAAGAACCGAATACATTGATAATTTTTTATGGAACAAGAAGACAAAATTCCATTCTCTGTGATTTAATTTGATTTTTTAAATGAATAAAGCACATTTAATGTAATAATTTAAAATAAGTAATTATTTTAAATATTTTTTAAAAGGATGCTTTTTCTATGTATGATATTTTATTTTTATGGCATCAATATCAAATTTTAGTTCATCTTACCCAGTGATTTAAAGAAATATAGATTGGTCATTCAATGAACCATAGTTAAAAGATGGGTCTCCAGTAAATTACAGTTAAAAGAGCATAGAAAAATTCTAGTTCTCTGTAGATTCAAGACGGTAACAAAGAAAGCTTATTCTCCTTTAGAGGAAATTTGATTGAGAATTCTATTTAATTAAGACCACTGGAAGGCTCTTTATTGTCATTGATACTTATGATTAATTTTTAAAATCATCTCAACATTTAGAAACTTGCTTCAAGATATTACTGATGTTATTTTATATAAAACACTAACTTTATATTATTTAAGGTTGATCTATGGAAAGGAAGTTCAACTGAAACATTCATCACTAATAATGGTTGGGTTGAGAAGCAAAAAAAAAAAACTTTTCCTAGAGCTGGCTCAATTCCTAGATAACTACTTAATAGTGAATATGAAATGTATAAAGACTAGTGTAGATTCTTAATGACAATTGTAGCAACTCTTTATGAATGTAGTCTCCATGAAATGTGCCTTATTTTATATAATTGGGGACACATCAAACTATGGACACTGAGTTTCATTTAAAAGCAACACTGAGGATACGTGGACACTGAGTTTCATTTAAAAGGGGCCAAATATACCACAGAGAAAGAAGGAAGAGAAAGCATTGCATTGAGAAATGAATTATTTGAGAGACTGTACAGATTGCATTAGCTAGCCTTATGGTAAGCAATGATGCTTTTGGTATGTTTGGAGCAAGAATTCTTACATTTCCTTGCCACAATGAAATTGTCAGCATTCCAACGAAACTCCCCATTCAGCACTCAAAAACAAAGTTCATCCAAGTAAGAATTTATTAGAGAAGTCATATTGGCACATCTGGGAAAACCCGAATCTAAGCGTCCCGGGTTTTCCCTCCCCAAAGAAAATCAAAGATACATCCCCTACACCCACCATCCATCACATGGTCCAATCACCCATCGTCCCAACTGGAGAAATTTCTCAAAACACTCCCCTCCAGGTGCAGGCTGACATGTCCTTGACTACCTATGAAAGAATGTTGTTGACTCTAATCTTCTACCACTCTATGAAATCCCCCCTCCCAAATTCCCAGGCACCAATTGTGGCAGCCTCAGTGCTTCTGAGTAAATATGGCCTCCAAGGCTGATAGAAATTTGAACTCAAAAGATTGTGGTAGGCCTGATGTAAACTGTCTTTCCACCAAATTGACTTTTCATGCAATGAGTATGATTCATTAAAAGAACGGAGACTTTCAGACCCCTACTCTGGCCTGAAATTCATTTAGTCAATCAGGATAGAGCTGTAAGGGACCTTGGAAGTCTTCTAGTCCAAGTCTCAGCTCAAACATTTCAGATAAGTGACTGTCCAGTCTCTTCTTAAAAACCTCCAGTGATGGAGCACCCACAACTTCTGAAAGCAAGTTTCCCACTGGTTAATTGTTCTCACTGTTAAGAAGTTTCTCCTTAATTACAGACCAAAACCCTACACAAATTTCCTAACAAACATTACCATATGTTTATACCTATCAGCCAACACTATTTGGTCTGAACACTACAGAATTTGGTTATATGAACTGGAAAGCCCATTTGTCAGTGACACGCATTTTGCATATTGGTTTTAGATTCAGTCAAGGAAATGTGGGGTTCCGTCAAACGCAATCCTCATTTTCCTTCTCCCCCTCACTTGAGAAACAACTGCCTGCAAAGGGCTATAACAGGCTGTGTTGTAGTGTAACAACACTTTGACGTGTCTAAAAGGCAAACATGCACTTTGCTGCTACAGTTTCTTAAAACATGTTGACATAGAGCTATGCCAAAGAATGTAGAAAAACAAAGTGCCCAGAAGCAGAAACTGTTTTGCTTATTGCATAATCTCTTCACATTACTTGTGTTGTTTATTTCAGAACAGATGAGCTGATTCAAAAGACAATCCGTGAAAAGTTTGCCCAGTGCACTGTTTTGACAATTGCACACAGACTGAACACCATCATCGACAGTGACAGGATTATGGTGAGCATTAAGGGAAAAGTATGATCCCAGAGTAGCTGAAATGGCAAAAAATTTTATGCAGACTCTCCTTATTAATTCACTGAGTTCACTGAGAAGTTTGGTCAAAGACATTTATAAGTATAAGTATACGTAATATGCGTTGTCCGACACATTTTCAGTTATGCACATGAGTATTGATGCATGTGACATAAACCACCTTTATGAATTAAGAAGGAAAACTTAAGTTCTTCTAGAATTACGGTCAGAGACTGAAGAAAAAATTATCGGGACAAATGGACAACTAAATTAAATATCTTTCCCAATATCATCTCCTCTAGGTTGAACTTCAACCTAACATGCAGGCTGGCAATCCAGGGCATAGAAATCCAGGGCATCTGAATACTAAGTTGGAGAAGCGTGTTTTGCTATGTCTCTTTTTCAATTGAGGAAGAGAGTATCAAAAATCTTGCTGAATGCAGATCCTTCTACCCAGCACCAATTGCCATCAGCCAAACATGGAAGTTTGAGGCCATTAGTGGCTCTGGGACCCCTGATTTATCTAATTATCAAAACTCCACAGCATGGTTTCTCACAATTTTGAGGTAGAAAAACATTGCAGTATATACTATAAAAATAGATTTGGTATAAAGGCAAAAAGAAAAATTCCAAGTTTGTCCATGCCTGTTTACGACATGGTTTGGCCCACCATAGCTCTTGCTGAGCCTCCCAAGATGGCAGACAGGAAGAAAGTTCCCACACCTGTTCTAAATATGCCATTGGAACAAGAGAGTTAATGTTATGATTTTAAGTCCTGGTTAAACTAAACAATAGCCTAGATTAAATTGCAAATTGTTGCTCCTTCAACCTGTTCTCTCCACAGCTACATAACTAATTGGACGCAGGCAGAGGAATGTATGCGAATCATAAGCACACAAAAGGGTAAATCTGGGCTTTGGTTGGTTGCATTTGTGAGATTTTGGCAAAATAGTATGAAAAGACACTATTTACTACCGTTATCAGAACAGAGAATTCTGCATGTGGCATAATTACGACGAGATCTGGTAACCTAGTCTGCTTTTCTTATTATCTTAAAAAGTACTATATGACATACAGAGCCACAGGCAGTGGAGGTCCTCACACATTATTTCATCTGTTTAATTTTTTTTTCTGTTTTTCATAACATTGCTTATTGTGGAAGATGTGATGGATATTTGTGGGCAGTTGAGGTGAATATATATATATAGGTCGACTGTGGGATTTGAAAAACTGACTTGGAATGCAAAGAATAAATGAGTATGAACTAATAAATGAACTAATAAATACCAATAAAGAAGAATATTTGTAGCTCAGGTTTAAACGAGGGGTCCTTGGTGATCTCTGAGCTTGCTTGTTTTCTTGTAGACATTTCATTACCCAAACTAGGTAACATCATCAGTGCTATAAGGGGTGTGGTTTGCTGTCAGTTTATATTCTAGTGGCTTGCCCTGTCAGTGTTGGTGGGGGTTGTCATAGATATTCTTTGGTTGGGCTGTTTATTGATGGCTTCTTTTGGGGTATTGTTTAGTTCAGGGGTCTTCAAACTTGACAGCTTTAAGACTTGTGGACTTCAACTCCCAGATTTTCTCCTCCAGTCATGTTAGCTCAGGAATTCTGGGAGTTGAAGTCCACAAGTCTTAAACTTGCCAAGTTTGAAGACTCTTGGTTTAGTTGACTATTGGTCTGATGTTAATACCAGAGCTAATCTATGCTGACCTAGGTGCTGATTGCTGGTGGAGAGGTGATGGATCTTTTTGTTCCCTTTTGGGATGCTTGATTGTTTATTTTTCATAGTCTATACATGTTGTTAATGTCTATGTCTCTATTGATGGCTAATTTGTCAGAGTTCCAGGCTTCTAGAGATTCCCTGACATTTTGGGACTTGGCTTGGTCAAGGTGGTCATGTTTTCTCAGGTAACACTATGGTTAAATCTGTTTACATGCTATGACATTAAAGCATTTTAATGTCTTTGATAATTGGTGTTCATGGATGCATTCTGCCAATCTTCTGCCTGTTTGTCCTTCATAGTGGTTGCTGTGATCATTACATTGTATGTTGTGGAAGACTCCTGTTTTTTCTTACGGGGTTGCTGGGTCTTTTGATTGGCTTAGGATGTTTTGAAGGGCTTTAATTGACTGATCCCATATGGCTGTAGTTGTCTGTTGGTGGTTTCTGAGATGTTCTTCATGTATGGTAGTTTAATTCTTTTTAGGGTTTATGTTGGTTGTGCTATATTGGGTTGGCTGGTCAGACACTTTTTGATAAAGTTGTATGATTATCCGTTTTGTTGGAATGTGTTGTATAGATGCTCCATTTCTTTTTTCTGCTGTCCTGGGTTGCTGCATGTGTTTGGGTTCATCTAAATAAAGTCCTTACACAGCTTCTCTTGTGGGAGGTTGGGTTGTTTCTTTGGTAGTGGACCACCTGGTTGGTATGGGTGGTTTTTCTGTACACTTGTGTTTCTAGTTTGCCATTGTGGTCTCTCTGATCAGGATGTCCAGGAAGGGTAGTGAATTGTTGCTTTCGTCTTCTCTAGTAAACTGGAATCCTTTAAAAATATTATTGATGGTTCTGTGGAAATTCTACAACTGATACTTTTTAATTATAGTGAAGATGTCACCTACATATCTGATCCATATTTTGAGTTGTATTTGTGGCAGTCTGATGCTTCTAAGATGTTGCATGATGACCTCCACTCTAAGCCCTGAAAGCATTGATCTGGTAAATGTACCTTTAATTTGCTAGTAAATTTGTGCATCAAATTAGAAGTATGTGGTTAGGCAGAGGTTTATGAGGTCCATAATCCTGGGTGTTTTAATCTTTGTGTATTTGGGTAAGTCAGGTGTGCTGTGGAGGAATATGATCATGGATTCTTTAGCTAATTCTGGATCTGTGAACATGAACAGGGCTGTGACATCAAATGAATGGATGCCTTTGAACTAATAAATGAAACAAATTAAAAAATTGGCATGTTTGCGAAGTTGAGAGATAAATGAAAGATAAAGTAAATCTGATTGAATTGACTGGTTTTGTGGAATTGAGTTGAGGAATACCTGCAGGGAAGAAAAGGTGTAGGTTTAATTTTGAAATGTATGTCATAAAATATGAATGAGTGTAATCTAGGTTCTTGTAGGTGTGTATGAAAGTTGGAATCCTTAAGATAGTGGCATATTATGCTCCATGAATTACCATATTTTTCAGTCTATAAGACACTCTAGATCATAAGATGCATATTAGCTTTAGAGGAGGGAAAAAAATCTGCCTCTGCCTCCCAGCATCCACCTGGTATTCATCTGGCTAGCATCTTTTACAGCAAACAGCAAACAGCCTGGTCAGCTTAAGCATGTTATCGCAGCTCCAGCACTTGGCTTGGCAGGGCTTCACTCCATTGCGCCCACCATCGGTCAGCTGAGCAACAGCTGGATCCCGGCTTCCTGTTGCCCCACCGATCAGTGGGCTGGCTGGCTGGAAATGCTGCCATTGCTGCTTCCTCTGTGTCTGCTGCCTTTGCTGGGAATACTGGAGCCTTCACTGCCAAGCAGCTGGCTGGTGGTTAGATCAGCCTCCCAGAATACAACTGATCAGCTGTTCTAAGTGGTGGTGATTGGTGGTGGTGATCCCTGCTGCCTAGAACAGCTGATCGGCAGTATTCCAGGATCCAACTGCCAAAAAGCTGCTCGGCAGTGAAGACTCCAGCGTTCCCCAGCTGCCGCCACACCAACCCCTCCTCTGCCTCAATATTCACTCTATAAGATGCACAGACATTTCCACCCACTTTTTTTGGTGTGTGGGGGGGTGCATCTTATAGGCCAAAAATATGGTAGATTGTATCCATAGAAAAATTAGGAAGGAATCCAGGTAGAAATATTGTGTAATATTCACTCCAGAAGTAAAAGAATATATCTTCAATTAGATGGTGTGAATGGGTAAGAAAAAATTTAGGAAAGGCAGAAAAAGTTAACAAACCATTTTTTAGACCCCAAAGTGAATTGGAATGTTGACCAGTGAGTATCTGCTTAGAAAATGTTGGTTTTGGACATTAACGTCTACTAGTTTTAATGTTTGTAAGCCACCCAGAGTCATCTCTGAAAGGATGGGCGGCACATAAACTTAATAAATATCTATATACATGAAATCAATGTCAATTTTGTGATTGAAAGTTGAGAGAAGGAATGAAAGATGCAAAGGATGAGAGGTTATGAACATAGGACAGACCATTTTTTTAATGTCCAAAAAGGATCTTGAGAGAGAAAAATAGACACAGAAAAAGAAGAAGTCTGAAACTAGGGAAAAAGTAGAATGTCTGCAAAAAATGAGCCCTGCATGAAAAAAAATATTAGAAGGTTAACTAATATCACAACAGAATGAAATGAAAGCAGATGTAAGGAAAGAAGATAAAGCAGCTGCTTGAAACAGCATGAAAAAAAAAATTGATGTTACGGGATGCCATAGAAGAGTGTTAAGCTGATGGGAGATATAGAGAAGTGTTTAGTGGAATGATTGATTGATTGATTGATTGATTTATATTTGTCAAAAGCTTACAATACAACAGAAACAAGAATAAACATAAGTTTAAATACAAGAAATAGGAACTAATAATTGGGGACAATAAGACAGGGATGGTAGGCACGATTGTGTGCTTATGCTTATCACAATGATGAAGAGGAAGAGTTGAAAGAGGAATGAATACAAACCACACATGGAAGCAAGAGAAGGAAGATTGGCTTCTAGGCAAGAGATAAAAAAGACGTGGAGTATAATCAGGAAGGGCATTTGTGCACAGATGTTTAGCTACCCATGTTTAGCAACAGCATTTTTTAATTCTTACCTCATGCCTTAATTTTTTTTGGCTTACTATTTCTTGCCCTAGAAGAGTTCTGTTTCAATAGGCTCCTCACTTCAAAAGCTTGGCCTGCTGTAGTTGCTTATTCCTCAACCTTACCCAAAATACTGTTTTTTATCTCCCAAATTTCATTCTGAAGATTTTCTAGTCAAATTAGAATCCATATACAAACTGTCCAGCCCAACTTCGTTATTCATAGAGGTGTTCTAAGAAGCTTTAGGACAGCTAAGAAACCTTTTATGTTCTATTTTGACACCTTTAATTTAAAAGGTTACAAAAGGTAGGGCAATGCTGTGCCTGACATCCCACAGAACCACAACTAGTCAATGTGAATGAGCATAATGTCATGTAGTATGTAGTAATTTGGTGCTAAATTTATTCGAAGAACTTTGTTGGCTTGACTGCAGAATGTTTAATTTGAAGGCCACAATTATACCTTATTAGCCTCCTTCATCCAGGTAACCTGTTAAATCTAAATGGTTTTGGGTCCTCCCCCCTTTAATTACCTTATTTGTCTCTAACACCATTTTCAGTGCTGATTCCTCACCCTTTTTGGGCAAGTGAGTCAATTTGAAATTAGAAAATCCATGATACGATCATTCAGGGGAATTGCTTATGATGGGTGGGATGGACACTTCGAGCATTCACAAAATGGCTACCCCAGTCTCAAGATACATGTTATCTAGCCCCTGAAGGTAGATACTGTCAGTTCCAACCTTTGCCGCTTTTCTGGGCAGCAGTGCACTTGTACAAAGAAAGCAATGGGCTGGAGTTGTTCTCCATCTTTAGCTTCTCAGAAGAACTATGAAGCTTGTGTGGCATCCAAGTGCTGGAAATGAAGATGATTTTGGAGACTCATGCTTTCAATTTGTTAATATTAGTTATTTAAAAATAATATTAAAAAAATTAAATGGGGGCAAGGGACATGGGCGATGCCAAAAGAGGAACCTATATGAGCCATGTTTGGCATCCTACTGACTTTCAGCCTTTCCTATAGATTTGTTATCTTAGTGTCTTGAAATTTCTTCTTTTATCTTTAATGTATAAAGATGTTACCTGTTACTATTTATCACATTTCAGGTTGTTCAGCTTGTGATTTAAACCAAATTTACCCAAATATATACTAAACCTCTAATCATTCATGAAATAGAATGAGACTCTACAGTGATGTTTACATTTTCCAATTTTGCAGTGCAGTTTTTATTTTTAAAAAAATTGTGCAGAAATTGAGGATATATGAGAGAGAGGCAAGGTGTCCAAAAGATGCCTTATTATTCGGAAACAAGTATATGATTTGGCCACCCATATTTCAGAGATTATTTAGGAGACACAATTGTATCATATATTTAAAAGGGTCTTCTAATCAAAAAGAAGATGTATTTTTTCAGAACCTTTGTCAGGAAATATGAATAACCTTTTGGTTCCAGAGGAATTCCTTCAAGTTTTGACTCATTAGTAAAACAAGAACAACAATGTGCAATAAACAAGCAAGAACAAAAATGCTTTCCTAATAAGGGTGTTTTCTTATTTTCATTAAAATGGCATAGTCTTAATGATACATAATTATTTGCGTTTGTTTGTTTGATTCAATTACTGCAGAATAGAGACGAATTAGACCACTCCATTCATCTCTTATTATTTGTTCTCTGATTACTGAAAATGCTTTATGAAGTGTTTTACAGCCTAAACTTTGAAAACATTCTTCTTCATCATCCTTATTAAATATATAATAGCTCTGTTGGTGAAATAGTTTGGATCATAGTGTACTTCATGTATAAGGTCATTTGTCTCTTCGCGTCAAATATATTTTAAGCACTAATCTCATCTTTTCTGGGAACAATTCATGTTACCCTCATGATTGATGCTCATCTTGTTATCCTTATTTCTTTAGTCCAGTTCCTTGGACCTTCCAACACTATACTTAAATAACTATGAAACAGAGCCAGAAGGGATTCGGAAGAAGTCACATCATTGTTTATAAAGATGTAAACTGAATTTTTATGCTGAGCTGTTCTTTCATTTCATCATGGCAAACTATGGAATTTAGGAGTTGCAAGTACTCCTGGGAAACCATCTACTGCAACCCCCTGCATAGGATAAAAATCACACAAAAGGTGCTGTGTAAGAACACTATATGGCATGGTGAGAATGCACTATAGTACCTAGCAAGCTAAACAATTGGGAAGAAGGTACTTACGTGAACAATTCATGCAGAATGACTACCCACAAGCATTTATTACAAGATGTTTGCAAAGGGGATAAAGGAAAAAAAGAAAGTATGAGGCCAACTATATGGTACACCCTGCCGTACATCAAAAATATTTCAGAAGCAGTAGAACACAGCTTCCGATATATGCAAGTGGGTATTGCACACTACCCAGATGCTACCATACAAGGACAAATCATGCATTGCAAAGATCGCTTGGAGATGGGAGATATTTCTAATGTGATCTACCAGATCCCCTCCATAGATTACCCCTGTGACTATGTAGGACAGGCAGGGAAGAAGCTAACCACCAGATTGAAAAAATGCAAATGAGCGGTGAGACAAGGAGTCCCAAAGTCATTGGTAGCCTCACACTGCAGTGAACAAGGACATAAATTAAATTTTGCAGCTATTAAGTTTGTTGGCTGTGCAGGCACAAAGATAGTCAGGGAAATGGTTGAAGCCTGGGAAGTTGGCCTCTTGTCATTCAACAGGAGTGCTGGTTTACTACCAGCTTATCAGGTACTTAGGAAACAAGGGTTTGGCAGCACAAGGAAACAACAACCGATCATTGGCCATGAACACACCAACCAATGGGAAGGCACTACATAAATACGAAGCATAGAATATCCCAAAGCACATATTCCAGTAGACAGAAGTTCCCTGAAGATGAGCTCCAGTATGAGTCCAATAGTTTGGAAGATTAAACCTCTGGTCCTAGTGACTGACTCAGATTAGATCTTGCAATTTACTTTGTGTAAAGATTTTGTAAAGAAGAATGGCATATTGGGGTTTTTTTTTAATGGGCGGTATAGATTACAGGTGTATATATGTTAGTTGGAAGGGATCTTGTAGGTCATCTAGTCCAACCCACTGACCAAGCAGGAGACCCTACATCATTTCTGACAGGTTGGCAGTCCAGTCTCTTCTTGAAAGCTTCCAGTGATGAAGCTCCCACAACTTCTGAAGCAACTTCTGATTGCTCTCACTGTCAGAAAATTTATCCTTATTTCCAGGTTGAATCTCTCCTTGTTCAGTTTCCATCCATTATTTCTTGTCTGGCCTTCAGGTGCTTTGGAGAATAGCTTGATCCCTTCCTCTCTGTGGCAGACCCTCAAATATTGGAACACTGCTATCATGTCTCCCCTCTAGACTAGCCATGCCCATATAATAGGAGAATCTGAACTTGCAATCAACGGGACACTCCTCTGGTCAGTCTGCACTATCTTAAATCAACCAGGAACATAGAATCTGAAAACCTGAAGTACCAGCATCTTGACTTTCAGAAGACAGTCTTCAAAAATTGAGCAATGTTTAGCAATGGGCGGGCCAACTTTTCTTCCAGGCTTGGATTACATTTATATGTATTTCCTAATGATCAGAACAGAAAAGTAGGTTGCACAGAAGCCAGAGTGTCTGCCATTGTTTTGAGATGTAATGAATACTCCGTGTGAGCAGATCTAATCTTAAGATTTCTCTGTGAAAACAAGTGAGAGATGTTTGCAGAATTCTTTCTGAGATGTTGGCACTGCGATTTAACGTTCTTGGAGTAGCCATTGAGGGGTTACAACATAGAAGTTAATTGTGTGGCTTGCATCTTTGCCATATAAATTTGTTTTTTTAAAAAATTTAATCCCAGATGCTGTTGGAGGTTCCCTTGAATTTTAATACACAGGAATGGAAGGAAGTCTCTCTTTTTTCAGCCATAGTCTGATTAAAATTGTAGCCCCTGCACTTCAAATAGAGATTAAGGAAGGTGAGAGACAAACCAATTGGTCCTAATTATTCTTTCTCTTCTCTCTCACTTGGTTTGACGAAGTATTTCTTGTATCAACTGATTAGAGAGACCTGCATTTCTATGCTGATTGCTGGTAAATAAGATGCATCAGTACACACCTCTAGCTAAATAGCTGAGATGACTTTTACTTTTTTTCCCTTTAGGCTGAAAGAAGAACTTTTCACCTTTCTTTTTTTTTTCTTATGAGAAACCCATGAGCAAATGTATAAAAAGGGATCAGCATCATTTGGAATGTGTGTGCAAATGTGTGGTGAGTGAACATGAATCAGAGTGACAATTCACCTTCATTTTTTTAAAATCAGGTTTTATTTTACTTAAATGAGAGGAGTCTCCTGAGAACAAAAGAAAGAAAAGAATGTACTTTACACAACTGCAGACAGAATTGGCCTAAGGAACTGTTTAATTCTAGTTTATTCTCTCCTCCTTCAGCTTTCACAATCCCAGTCACGCCTTGAAGAGAGTATCTCCACAGTATCCTTCTTTTAATTATAAGTACACATATCAAACTTCAAACAACTTGAAATCATTGAGAGGATCTGTATTGTGTAAGGTGATACTGTCCTAAGACAATCACACCAATGACTAATAACACTTTTCTCTCATGCTGTGCCTTTCATCTGGGAATCTTAAATCTTGTTACAAGCATTAATTAATTAATTAAAAGTCCATGACATCCTTGCCAGATAGGGAAAGAATTATAGACCTATCAAAATCAGGATTAGAAAAGATAGAGTCATTTTAATAATGCTTGGGTGCTGCTAGCGCTTTTCTAGAGTACAGGACTGTTGATGTAGTGGAATTTAAATTCAGGTAGTCTTCTACTTACGTCCACAATGGAGCCCAAAATTTATGTTGCTAAGTGAGACATTTGTTAAGTGAGTTTTGCCCCAATTTACGACCTTTCTTGCCACAGTATTAAGTGAACCACTGCAGTCGTTAATGTTGTAGCACAGTTGTTACGTGAATCTGGTTTCCCCATTTACTTTGCTTGTCAGAAGGTTGCAACTGTCATAAATATGAACCAATTTTGATCACGCGACCATGGGATGCTACAGTGGTCGTAATTGTGAAAAACGATCATGTCACTTTTTTTTCAGCACTGTTGTAACTTTGGATGGGCACTAAACTAACTGTTGTAAGTCAAGGACTACCTGTACTTAGTAACTGAGGTAAAATATTCTGAACTGTTCATTATTTTCCGTAGGCATAACTGTCAGTTTTTTTTTTTTTAAAAATAGAGAACTCTCTGGTATATTCGGCATTTTGTCATGCAATCTTGGAAATGTTAATGAAACCTTGTAAATTACCCAGAAAGTTATCAGTCCTCAAAGGCCTTTCTGAGTTCTCACTTTCTCCATTCTGATTAATTAGACCCCAAATAGTGGCTACAGGCAATTCATTCCTATGGTGACAATTTGTGCATTGTGGTATCACGGCACTAGCTGCATCACAATATCACATGCAAATACACAGAGGGAAGAGTTTGCATTCGATGCCTCCTCCACTTCTTGAGGGCAGTGTGCTGACTCTGTAAACCACTTAGAGAGTGCTGTAAAACACCATGAAGCGGTATATAAGTCTAATTTCTATTGCTATTGCTCTTGCGCCTTTCCTGCAGGCATCTGAGGCTATGAGGGCAGTGGTGGTATTCAAATTTTTTTACTACCAGTTCTGTGGGCGTGGCTTGGTGGGCATGGTGTGGCTTGGTGGGTGTGGCATGGCTTGATGGGCATGGCAGGGGAAGGATACTGCAAAATCCCCATACCCACCCCACTCCAGGGGAAGGATACTGTAAAATCCCCATTCCCTCCTTACCCCACTAACCTGCTTTCCAGCTCCATTCTCCTGTGCAGGGCAACAAAAGAAGACCCAGCCGATCAGCTGGGACTCGGGAGGCAGAGAATAGATGGAGGCAGGGCCAATCAGAGGTGGTATTTACCAGTTCTCTGAACTACTCAAAATTTCCGCTACCAGTTCTCCAGAACCTGTCAGAACTGGCTGAATACCACCTCTGTATGAGGGACCCTGGAAAGATAGCATTAGTTAGCTGCTTTATTATAAGCAGGTGGACCTCCAAAGCCACCTTAATGGAGAACTGTGGAGCCTGTTTACAAGCATGCTCAAGACCCATTGGAGTTTATGAACTGAGAACTGTCCTTCCCAACTCTTCTGGCCACTATTGTGGTTGAGAAAAAAAGACAAATGAAGAGCAACATTGGTTGGCTTTTGGGGTGGACTTATCTGTGTTTCCATATTGCATGGTGCTGTACTATGACAATTCAAAGGCAAAAGAGCCTTGGTGGTGCAGGCTGTTAAATGCCTAGCCATTAATTCCAGCTGCCTGCAATTAGTGCAGGCTTGAATCCCACCAGGCTCAAGGTTCTTTTTTTTTTTTTTAATTACATTTGTATGCCGCCCTTCTCCGAAGACTCAGGGCAGCTTACAATTTTTGGGATACAACCCAGTGTGCTCAGCAATAGCCTTCATTCCATTGTATATGCCTGCTTATTACTAAGCGGCATTTTTACAAAGTCAGCTTATTGCCCCCAACAATCTTGGGTCCTCAATTTACCTACCCCGAGAGGATGGAAGGCTGAGTCAACCTTGAGCCTGGTGGGATTCGAGCCTACAGTAATTGTAGACAGCTGGATCTTAAGTGCAGGCATTTAACAGCCTGAGCCACCAAGGTTGACTCAGCCTTCCATCCTCTCGGGGTAGGTAAATTGAGGACCCAAGATTGTTGGGGGCAATAAGCTGACTTTGTAAAAATGCCACTTAGTAATAAGCAGGCATATACAATGGAATGAAGGCTATTGCTGAGCGCATTGGGTTGCGCTCCAAAAATTGTAAGCCGCCCTGAGTCTTCGGAGAAGGGCGGGATATAAATATGAACTTTTTAAAAAATGATTTTTTGGAGTGTGCAAGATCTTCCTGCAACTCCATAAAGCAACTTTGTCTTTCCCTACAGTTGTGCGGCTGCTCTCCCCAGCTACAGCACAACGCCATGAAAAGGCACAGCCGAAGCTTCGAAGAGAGGTAGAGGTCAGCCAAGTGAAGTACAGAAAAGTGCTTCCTTGGTCATCAAACACTCTCGTGAAGTGTCAAACCTTACTGAGAAATACAGCCTCCATTCCCTAAGGAGGCAATGAGATAGCAGCTCAGCTGGGAAATGGATTAGGATTGATTATTTGTGTTGCCAAGTATAAGCCACACCTTGTACTGTAGACAAATTGGCACCACTAAAAGATTTCCCTAAAGAAAGCGTCAGCTCAGAGTTTCAGTGGGACGCCTGAAATGAATCTGACTTCACCAGAAAAAACACCTAATTGGCAGGTCCACACCCTTGTCCTTGTAATGTTGAAAGGCTATACATGAAATGGCTAATCGGTCTTTGAAATAGCACTTACCCAAAGAGACAAAATAAGATTTGCAATACATTCAGATCATGCCCATACACAATCGGCTCTGCTATTCCTAAGGCGGGCCTTTCCATTGCGGCCTCTCATTTTCAACATGAGTGTTGAAGAAAAAGAAAAAAAACGGAAAGAAGATGAGTAGGAGGGAGGGAGGGAGAAGGAAAAAGAAGGCAGCTTGTCTGTGACAGTTCAAATTGAAAAGATCTTAAAAAATAATTTTTTTATTTATTTTTATTCATATTTATATGCCGCCCTTCTCCGGAGACTCAGGGCGGCTTACAGTTTTTGGAGCGCAACCCAATGTGCTCAGCAATAGCCTTCATTCCATTGTATATGCCTGCTTATTACTAAGCGGCATTTTTACAAAGTCAGCTTATTGCCCCCAACAATCTTGGGTCCTCAATTTACCTACCCCGAGAGGATGGAAGGCTGAGTCAACCTTAAGCCTGGTGGGATTCGAGCCTGCAATAATTACAGGCATTAATTGATCAAAGTTGCAAATAATTGGAGTTATGTAACATAAAGGGATTAATTAATTTAAGAAAAATGGTTTTAGGATCAGCATGGGATCAGTTTAGGATATACAAGTTGAGGCAGGACGAGAGCCAAATGCCAAGTTAGCAATACTTATTTAGAATCTTATTTTAGCCTACATTTTTCTACTCGGAGGTTCTTAATGTACGGTACTAGCAATTCACTGTAAAAGAAAGCAGATATAAAAATGATTATTTATTTCAACTAGTTTTTTTAAAAGTTATTGGAACAAGTTAAGAAAAAATCTGGCCAAACTAGCTGCCCCCAAAAGGGAATTTTCTTGCAAGAATATTACAACAGAGAATGTAATTTATCTGGATCATATATTATTTATTTACTGTATTTAGCTATTTCTAAACTGCTGGAGTCCACATGGATTCTGAGCAGCATGCAAAATACAACACAAACAAAACAATTAAAATAATGACATTCAACCAACTATGGAAAGCACCTAAAGGGGAGTATGGGCCTTAAAACCTGTTGGAATAGTATTGATTTAACTTGCTTTCTAAAAGCTAGGAGCATTAAGGCTACCCCCTTAAGTTAAGGTGCTATAGGTGGCTTGGTGTCTCTGGAAAATATTGGGGCCTGCAGGGAGAATCTATATGAAAAGTTGCAATTCTAATTGTTTTAGACTATGGTTATTAAGGGTTTTAATGTTTCATGGCAGTTTGTATTTGTTAGCATGTTGGTCTGGTTTTTCTGTAATTCCTTAATACTGTTTTATTTTAGCCTCCATTAACTAAGTGCCCTCCAAATTTTAGTTTTTATGAACTGCAAATAATTTGATCAATAGTAGCCTAATCCTGATGGAAGATTGGGTTTTCACAGTTTATAGAAGCCATCAGCACTCCTAAACTCAGAAAAGAAAAACTTTTGAGTCTTTTAGTAGATTCAGTGAATTTGGCAAGAATGAATGATAAAGTCTTGATTATCATGGTTAACACAAACAATGCAGACCTGAAGTTTTTGTTGACTTCAGTTGCTTTGACAGCAAACATGACTGAAAGAGTTCTAATACTGAATATATTCACATTTCCAGTGAGATTGTTTATGTTGAAATTGGGGGGTACATACAGTTGCCTGGCATACCATTTAATAAATATTGTTCAATAAAAATAATGTTAATTTCAATCAAATAAATTGCATATAGCTATGTTTTGCCTTCTCTAGATCTTCCAGATGTATTGACTAAAATTTCTAGCATTATTCCATATATTTTTCCACTAGAAAAATGACTCAGAGTTGAGTAGCCTCAAAGTCTGATTGATTGATTGTTTGACTGAATAATTGAATAACTGAATGAATGGATGGTGAGACCTGGAGAATGAAATTCCCAGAAGCAGTTCCAACTTTCTGGAGTCACCATATATAAATTGGGTGGCCATATACATTTGTTTAATAAATAAATAAAAATAGCTCCCCCACCCCACTATGTGGCCAGATAGAATACTACTCTAATGTCTTTCCATCAAATGGTGAAGACGGTCATTTTCAGAAGGGTGATGAAGATCAGCCTTTTGGGAGTGATGTATTTGTACTAGTTTTTATTAATCAGTATTTAGTCATTTTAACTGCTTCTCATGCTTTATGGATACTGCAAGAGAAGAAGGGACATACAAATAATTGTAAATAATAAATTTTACAGTACAGGTAGTCCTTGAGTTACAACCACAATTGAGCCCAAAATTTATGTTGCTAAGTGAAACATTTGTTAAATGAGTTTGCCCCGTTTTATGACTTTTCTTGCCACTGTTGTTCAGTGAATTATTGCATTTGTTAAGTTAGTGACACGGTTGTTAAGTGTAACTGGCTTCCCCATTGACTTTGCTTGTCAGAAGGTTGTGCTGTTGTAACTTTGAACGATCACTAAATGAACTGTTGTAACTCAAGGACTACCTGTATATAGTGAAATGCACACCCCTGTACTATGGAATTAAGCCATATTCATATTTTATTATACAGACTATAGGTCGATAATACTTTCCAGGATTTGAACATAAAGAAGCACACTATTAATACTTTCAAATAAATATGGTTAGGCTTAAACCCTAAAAATCTTCTAAAGAGATTTTT
Organism: Naja naja; assembly: GCA_009733165.1. NCBI lineage: Eukaryota > Metazoa > Chordata > Lepidosauria > Squamata > Elapidae > Naja > Naja naja. The sequence continues at coordinate 30,258,771 of CM019153.1, forward strand.
TCCTCCTATCAGTGGTTGTATTTCCTCACTAGTGAGAGAAGGTTCATAAATAAATCTTTTTAACCATCTTTGATAGTCAACCATTAGGGATTAGCTGTTCCATTAATTTTTCAGACAAAGGAATTTTCTACACTTCTAGGACCTTTAATCTTAAGAAAGATATTTTTTATTATTCCGTTGTTTTGCTAGAATATATTTAGTGGCTAACCACAAAAATTGAATAATTGTTTTGCCTTGTCTATTTCATATGTTCTCAGGAAAATGTACAAGATAGCTTATAGGGCTCTTAATTGTTAAGAAGGCTGTGGGGGTAATCTTTCCGATCTCTTGAAAAAGTTTCATATGGAGTAATTAAATGGGCTACGCCAGTTAAGATGGCAATATAGAAAACAATTTTTTTTTTCTGTTGAACTTGACAAGCTTGTAATTTTCTTGGCAGAAGTTCTAAAGTAAGTTCACCACTGCCTTCTTCCCAGTCTAATGGGATGGGATATTCAGGTCTGACTTTGCACACAGCTTCTGCCAAAATTGGCCACTAACACCTGCCTGGCTGCAGTTTGATGAGATAACTTCTAGAAAGACTTAGATTAATACAGTTTTAAGAGGTATAGTGTCTTTTATGAATTCATAAAAGGGAGGCATATAAATCAAATTAAATAAATAAATAAATAAATAAATAAACAAACCTCTTAATAACTTTATGATTGATCAGGGGTGTCAAACTGGTGGCCCGCGGGCTGGATGTGTCTCGTGCAGGCCACACCCATCCCAGCTCTGCAAAGGGGAAAAATGTCACAATATGTCATGTGATGGCAATGTGATGCCACAAGTTTGACACCCGGGTGATAGATGATAGATAGATTCAGGGGTAGGCTGCTGGGTGTTCACAGGGGTTCAGAAGACTAAGATTCTATGCAGCTTGGAGAACCCCCAAATCCCACTCCTGGCTGGCCCCACTCCATCCCTCCCAGGAGTCCTCATGCGGCCCGTTTTAAATTCAGGTAAGTGCAGGGTGCATGCGGAGGCTCAAGGAGGGTGAAAAACAGGCCTCCCAGAAGTTTGGGAACTTTAACTTTAATTTTAATTTAACTTATATGCCGTCCAACTCCCAAAGGACTCCGGGCAGCTCACAACAAGAAAAACAGATAATTTCATTATAAAAAATTTAAAAACAATTTAAAAACAACAAAAACAGAAGGGCCGGATCTCCCTAGAATATTGTGAAAAGGTGCAATATTCTAGGCTCAAAGTGTCCCACTCTAATCAGCTAATTAAGCCATAACACCTGCAAAGGGTTACTGAGCCTTTAAATGGTCTCTCAGTCTGGTTCAGTAGGAATCATGGGAAAGACTGCTGGCCTGACAGTTGTGCAGAAAATCATCCTTGACACCCTCTATAAGGAGGGAAAGCCTCAAAAGATAATTGCAAAAGAAGTTGGATGTTTCCAAAGTGTTGTGTCAAAGCACATTAATAGAAAGTTATGTGGAAGGGAAAAGTGTGGAAGAAAAAGGTGCACAAGCAGCAGGGATGACCACAGCCTGGAGAGGATTGTCAGGAAAAGGCCATTCAAAAGTGTTGGGGACTTTCACAAGGAGTGGACTGAGGCTGGAGCCAGCGCATCAAGAGCCATCACACACAAACGGATCCTGGACATGGGCTTCAAATGTCATATTCCTCATCAAGCCACTCCTGAACAACAAACAACATCAGAAGCGCCTTACCTGGGCTAAAGAAAAACAGACCTGGTCTGTTGCTCAATGGTCCAAAGTCCTCTTTACTGATGAGAGCAACTTTTGCATCTCATTTGGAAACCAAGGACCCTGAGTCTGGAGGAAGAATGGAGAGGCACACACTGCAAGATGCTTGACGTCCAGTGTGAAGTTTCCACAGTCTGTGTTGATTTGGGGAGCCATGTCATCTGCTGGTGTTGGTCCGCTGTGCTTCATGAAGTCCAGGGTCAACGCAGCCATCTACCAGGAGATTTTGGAGCACTTCATGCTTCCTTCTGCAAACGAGCTTTATGGGGATGGTGACTTCATTTTCCAGCAGGACTTGGCACCTGCCCACACTGCCAAAAGCACCAAAACCTGGTTCAATGACCGTGGGATTACTGTGCTTGATTGGCCAGCAAACTCGCCTGACCTGAACCCCATAGAGAATCTATGGGGCATTGCCAAGAGAAAGATGAGATACATGAGACTGAACAATGCAGAAGAGCTGAAGGCCGCTATTGAAGCATCCTGGTCTTCCATAACACCTCAGCAGTGCCACAGGCCGCATTGAGGCAGTAATTGCTGCAAAAGGGGCCCAAACCAAGTACTGAGTACATATGCATGCTTATACTTTTCAGAGGTCCGATATTGTTAATGTACAATAAAATGTACAATAAAACAATAAACAATAAATAATGTACAATAAAACAATCCTTGTTTTATTGATTGCATGTCATATTCTAATTTTCTGAGATTGTGGATTTGGGGTTTTCATGAGCTGTAAGCCATAATCATCACAATTATGGAAAATCACCTCTTGAACTATCTTGCTTTGCATGTCATGAGTCTATCTTATTAGTTTCACCTTTTAAGTTGCATTACGGAAATAAATGAACTTTTGCACGATATTCTAATTTTTTGAGTTTCACCTGTATTTACTTTGAGAAGGAAATGTCACTACTGTGGCACCTGGAGAGCTGTCTTGAACAGTTGCTTTCTCTGAATGAACTTCTGTTTATTATTGCTGAGCACACTGGGTTGTATCCCAAAAAATTGTAAGCCGCCCTGAGTCTTCGGAGAAGGGCGGCATATAAATGTAATTAAAAATAAAAAAAATAAATAAAAATTAGCCTTAGACAAGCATTCATTTAACTGACCTCTTCAGCTGAACTTGATGCAAAAGAAGTTGTTAAGTGAGTGAGACATTGTCAGTGTATGGATCAGTTATCTGATTCAAAGATACTGAGGGCAAAGTTGGATCTCAAGGATCATGGAGCCCAAGCCACTATAACTTGCTACCAACATTCAGAATGGAATAACTGTAAAACAATGACTGACAACCCAGCCATTCTTTCATGACGTGATTCCACTGAACTTGGTAGACAATTGCTTCAACATTTGATAAGGGGTCTAGAATTTTTTGTTGTTGTTGTTGTTGTTTTTAAAAAACTTCAGACACAGATATTTAATCTGAGCACTTGCTGATGTGGGTTTATATAATCAGTATCTTCCAAAAGTTCCTAGAACAAATTATGTATCTTTCTGACATTATGCATTACCTCATTAAGGTAGCATGTTGTTCACTCTTCAAAGTAGTGTTTACAAACTGCTAGAATGTGCAAGTGGTCAGATTAAGATGTTAAAGTGTTCTGTTTTGCTAGAGAGACAATTGTTTTGAAGAGCCCATTATTATGGGTTATTCCTTGATCCAGATATTTATGATCAAACTTTTGGAGTTGTTCTTGCCTACTGTGTTTTTAACAGCTTAGGCTGATATTATATGAAGTCAAACCTTGGTTTTGTACTGTATATGGAATTAGACACACGGAGCTCATCTTCCAAAAGTTTCCAGCACAATTCTTTTCCAGCCCTTCATAGAAATGTCTGCAAATTACATGCTCTCTTATTGATTTAATTTGAAACAACTAATACATTCACATTTTTAATATTACTGGAATATTTTTTCTTTCATCGAATTGGGTTTTTTTAAATTGCTGTTTTGAGTATATCATCTTAAACTGTTCTTAACATGTTTTGAGACAAAAGGTGGTGTCTCCAATTTAATTTTCTATGTCCTTTCATGGGACATTCCTATATCATTGTTGATCCTATTGCTTGCTCTTCAGATCATGGAAGACCTCGATTTTTTTAAAGGGTCCAGAGAAATCCATTACACATTTTTCCCTGCCTGAATATGCCAGCCTGATTTTAGCATGCTATTTGCAATCAAAATATCTATAAACTAATTAGGGGATGCAGCCTCAGGCTAACATGCCAACCTAGAAGGAAGGGAAAAATTAGAAGGCCATCCACATGCATTTATCAACAACATTGCAATGCCATGCCTTTGTAATATACTAGACCAAGGTTATATAAGCAGTGATTTTACTTTCGCTCAAGGTTGTTCAACAAGATGCCATTGCTTTCCTGGGAGCTTGAGTACACTATTTGTTGTTTCCATAATAATACATAGAATCATACAGATAACAGATAATCAGAGTTGGAAGGGACCTTATAGATCATCTAGTCCAACCTGCTGCCCAAGCAGGAGACCCTACACTATTTCTGACAAATGGCAGTCCAATCTCTTCTTGAAGGTCTCAAGTGATGGCGCTCCCACAACTTCCGAGAGCAAGCTGTTCTATTGGTTGATTGTTCTCACTGCCAGAACGTTTCTCCTTATTTCCAGGTTGAATCTGTCCTTGTTCAATTTCCATCCATTATTCCTTGTCTGGCCTTCAGGTGCTTTGGAAAATAGCTTGACCCATTTCTCCTCTCTGTGGCATCCCCTCAAATATTGGAAGACTGCTCTCATGTCTCCCCTGGTCCTTCTCTTCCCTAGACTAGCCGTGCCCAGTTCCTGTAGCCGTTCTTCATATGCCTTAGTCTCCAGTCTCTTAATCATCCTGGTTGCTCTTCTCTGTACTTTTTCTAGAGTCTCAACATCTTTTTATAATGTGGTGACCAAAACTGGATGCACGACTCTAGTTGTAGTCTTAGCTCCACGACTGGGACCTTGGAAGTCTTCTACTCTAACCCCCTGTTCAAGGCAGGAGGCCTTATACCATCCCAGTCAAATGATTGTCCAGTCTGTTTTTGAAAACTTCACCCATGGAACACACTGAACTCCAAGAGGCAAGCTGTTCCGTTGATTAATTGTTCTCTCAGTCAGGAAGTTTCTCCCTTAATTCTAGGTTGGATCTCTTCTTTAACAATATTACTTCTGGTCCTGCCCTCTGGTGTTTTGGAGAATAAAACAATCCCCTTTTCACTGTGACAGCCTGTCAAATGCTGGAAGTCAGTTATCATGTCATCCCTAATCCTTCTCTTTGATAGGCTGGACATAGCTAGCTCATTCAACCATTCATCATATGAGTTCACCTCCACACCGCTTATCATCTTTATGTTGTTAGCATTGATCCCTCCCCTTGCTTGTGTATTGCAATCTGCAAATCCCAGAACCAGAGGTACATACATATAAGGGTTTCCTTCTAATGCCAAGTTGTGCAAGAGGAAAAGAAACTTATTTTAGAGGGCAGAACAATTGGAGTATCTGATTACCCGCAGTGGCTTATAGACAGCTATAAGAATGGGATACCTTCCAGACAAGACTTGTTACTTGTTTAGGTTTTGGTCACATGGCTGATCTGAGTTGATAGCAAATATTATGGAATTAAAGCCATCAGTGCAAATGGGACCATTAAGATCTTTATCTTTTCACAGACTAGGGTAGATGGAAATCAGCTGTCCAGTTGGACTGTTCAGTTATACCGTGTTTCCCCGAAAATAAGACACTGTCTTATATTTTTTTGGCTCCCAAAAACGCACTAGGTCTTACTTTCGGGGTAGGTCTTATTTTCGGGAAAACACGGTACATTCATAGCAGCTGTTTTGTTCCAGTTCTGGTCTGTTGTACTGGCAATCTGATTTCTAGTTTCATGGTTTCAGTTTCTTTTAAATACCTGTTAAATACCTGGGGAGTGTTCTCTTCTGATCCGAATTTTCTTCATTTGCCCAGAGGTTTAGACTCATTTGCACACACGGCAAATTGGACTTCCTGTTTCTGAGCCAGGTGCCTTGTGGGGAAATGCCTACAGTGGGGAATGTATTTCGCTGAAGTGGACTACATTTCATTATCGTTTTAGCTACTAAGTCGAACTGTGTCTTTTTGTATCAAGCTTTTGGTGGGTTGGATGATCTTAGATTTCCTCACAGTTTTAACTTGGTGGTCGTGTCAGGGATCATTATTATTTATGTGCTGGGCTGATAGGTTGCTCAATCAGAACTAACTTTGTTATAGGCCTGTTACCTTTATGCTATGACAAAAAAACAAAAAACAAAACCCCATCTGTTCTACCACATTTTATTACTTATTTAAGGAGGAAAATTCTAGAGTTTAACCACATTATGAAATTTGAAGGAAATCTATAAATAAGCGCAGAGTGAATGAATGAGAAGTCTTAGAAGTGGTTTACAGATACTGTGAAGGGTGTACCCAGGACTTACCCTAGTTTTGATAACATCTCCTGGCTAGAAGAAAAGAATTTGTGTGGTGAATCTGTGTTGGGTTTTGCTTAATATCTCAGTGAAGAATTTCTTCCTCAACATTTATCTAACATAAAGAAACCTCGAGGATTGCAGCAGTTGTAGCAGTCACTGAGGTATATTGCAATCTTGTTTTAATCCCCATAGCAGTTGCTAATATTAAACAAAGTGGAATTTCAAAACAGGAAAGGCTTTTTTTTAAAATTTAAGGCATAGTATATGCATACTTTTTTTTAAAAAAATCCAACTCTAAGGCCTTAGCATCCTTTGTGTGGGAGTAACTATACTAACCAAACAGATATTCTGATATCTTAGAGATATTAGAAATTGGGTTGAAAATCCACAGGCTGATAATCTACAGTTGTTATTTTTCCAAGCAGTTTCTTTTGTATCCTGTGAGGCTAGTGTGGAGATGATTTAGACTGAAGAGGAAAAGCTGTTCTGATAATCATTGATCATCCCAAGGGTGAGCAGATCCAATTCCTATCAAAGAATTGCATTAAAAAATAGTATTCTTAAATTTATTTCAAGGTGCAGTACCTACAGTTTGGAAGTACGTAGAAAAATAATATTAAAGATGTACTTATAGAATAATGCACACAAAACTCTAATATAATAACCAGACTCCTGTGTTTTATGTGAGCACTCCAAAGATCTATTTGGATAGATAACTTCAGATTGTTTGAAATCAAGGCTCTATATTACTTTCATCAATTGTATATTTATGAATAACAGGCCTCTTAAAGAAAACCAGCCTTATAGTTTTCTAATGAATAACAGCTCATTGGCACAAAATAGACAAAAACATGTAATTTTCTGCACTCCATTTCATAATTTATCACATTCACACAGGAATACAACAGAGGTCCCACCAATTTCTTACAAAGATTGAATGACTGACTACCTAAGAAAATTATACCTTTCAAAAATTCTGTTTTTTATGTGGCTAGAAAGACATAGGGAAGTTTATTGCTCTAAAATAGGCATATTAAACTTTTCTGGGGTAAAAAAATAGTCATAGAAGAAAAAATATATATACTTTTTTTTTTGGTCAATGCAGCAAAAAATTCCCCACGATTTATAGAAAAACCTCCCTCTCAAGGTATGGCTTAGCTTGTGACTATCAAGTTGTAACAACTACCTCTGTCATAAGAATTGATTTTAACTGCTTAACCATTTATGCTGTCAAAGGAGTTTAGAATTTCTTGAATATTACCCTATCCTGAACTGGGAAGGAGAAACATTGCCCTGAGCCCTTATCTCTGTAAACATTATCTATAAAATTGTAGATATGCTTGGTCAACTGGACCATTTAAACTTCTTGGCAGGACAAGCACTTCTATAAGTTCAAGGTGATGGGTTTTTCCCCCACTCTCATTGAGTTCATAATTCTTGACAAATGTACAATAATAACTATAAGAAAAATTTCATTCCATACAAAGGGGATAGGGAGGGGAATCACTATCTGCATACCTCAGCCTTGCTTCCCAAATCACCCCTTCCAATGATACTGTTTTAAATTTGATTAAGCTCTCTTAGTATACGCAACAAGAAGCCAAAAGTGAGAGCTAAGGTAGCAGCTAAGTGAGAAAGCTAAGTACTTTCATGTTCAAGACTCATTTGTTCATATTTGGTGAATAGACTAATCGATATTTCAGGAAAAGGTTACACCAATTCATTTATCTGAAATCCGGTACTCAAATCATGTTCTCTGGTTCAGCTTCTGTGTTGGAATACTACTGCCTTCCTATCATTTCAGATTATTTTCATCTCATCTTGTATTTCAGGAATGGTCTCATTTGTATGATGAATGTAGAAGGTTTTGCATTCTGTGGCAGTTATTAGAACAAAAATGTGCAGAAGATATGATGAGCCCCCCTCCCATCTAGGTGTAATTTGATGACAAAATTAAATACAAATAGTTAATGGTTGGATTCTGCCCCATTTTTTTTCGCTTTACAACAGTTGTTACAGGTAGGTTCCCTTCATTCTCATGGCTTCTGTTCCTGAAACTAAGTTTTTTCTCAGAGTAAGCAAGAATGTCAGAAACTTGGCTGATGTTTAAGCTTTTGATTATAATTTATATATGCATTTGTTGGAATAGAAGCACCTATCCCTTGCCGAAGGCTTTTCTTCAACATCTGTGATGTGACCTCACATAGGTTGCTCATATAGCCTGCCTGCTCCCACCTTCTTCTCTTTAACCATTTCATTCCAGCGAGTTATTTTCAAAAGATATGCAGACCTCAGAACAATTCTCAGAGGATGGAAATTTCTGCTGAACTTTTTGTTTATGTAGATACATTGAAGAAAATCCCATGATCTCTTTGGCTCTTGTTTCATCACGGTATAGGTTCCTATTGGCAGGTTTTATTTTGTTCATACCATCTGTGGAATGGCTGTAAAAAATAAAACCCTGACCCACAATTATGAATGATAAAAAAATGAAAAAGCCAGGGATTTTATGTGATAAATCCTGTTTTTTATTCTTGTTGGGAAGTGAAAGTCTCATGAGCATTGGAAAAATCATGAGTTGTAGTTCTGACCTGCTTTAGGGTTGGTGGACCACAAATTGCTTGAGTCGGGCTGTGCAGTTCTTCAGAACTAAGCTCCAAGGGTGCTTGGATGGTGGTTTTTTTAAATTCATATTTATATGCCGCCCTTCTCTGGAGACTCAGGGCAGCTTACAATGTTTAGAGCACAACCCAATGCGCTCAGCAATAGCCTTCATTCCATTGTATATGCCTGCTTATTACTAAGCAGCATTTTTACAAGGTCAGCTAATTGCCCCCAACAATCTTGGGTCCTCAATTTACCTACCCCGAGAGGATGGAAGGCTGAGTCAACCTTGAGCCTGGTGGGATTCGAGCCTGCAGTAATTGCAGGCAGCTGGAACTAAGTGCTAGGCATTTAATAGCCTGCACCACCAAGGCTCTTGACAAGATAATAATACTTTGAAGGAACAGTACAATGAATAATACTTTGAAAGAACAGTACAATTTTCTCTAGGATCCATATTCTTTACTAGAATTTGCATATTTGCTGTTATCCATTTTAAATTTTAGCAAGGTTTCCTGTATATTGTTGAATCTAAATTTTTGAAGCAAAATAAACTATGCACCATGAACAAATCTATAGGGAATTGAAATACTGTACATTGTTCAAGACAGATTTCCTTACTTTGTAGCATAGTTACAGTATTTCATTGTTTGTTTAAGATACGTATAAAGGTAAAGATTCCCCTTGCACATACATGCTAGTCATTTCCAGCTCTAGGGGGCGGTGCTCATCTCCATAACAAAGCGGAAGAGCCAGCGCTGTCCGAAGACGTCTCCATGGTCATGTGGCCAGCATCACTAAACACCAAAGGTGCACAGAATGCTGTTACCTTCCCACCAAAGTGGTCCCTATTTTTCTACTTGCCTTTTTACATGCTTTTGAACTGCTAGGTTGGCAGAAGCTGGGACCTGAAACAGGAGCTCACTCCATTACGCAGTGCTAGGGATTCGAACCACCGAACTGCCGACCTTTAAGATGTGTATAGTGATCTTCAAAACAAGGCAGAGTATATTGCTGTAAATGGGAAACTCATCAAATTTGCAGGTGACTCCAAGTTGGGGGGAATAGCCAGTGCTTTAGAAGATAAACTCAAATTCCAAAAGCATTCTTGATAGACTTGAATTTTGGGTCTTATCCAACAAAATACAATTAAGTGGTGAGAAAAATAAGGTCTTACACTTAGGCAAGAAAAATCAAATGCAGAGATGTAGAATAGATGGTACCTGGCTCAACAGCAGTAACTGTGAGAGGGATCTAGATGTCCTAGTGGGAAACCACTGAAGTATGAGCCAGTGTGCAGCAGCTGCCACAAGTCAACAGACAGATAATATCAAGCTCATGTAAAGTGATATTAGTATTTTATACTGCACAGACCACACTTGGAATACTGCATCCAGTTCTGGTCACCACAATATAAAGATGTTGAGATTCTAGAAAGTTTGCAGAAAAGAGCAACAAAGGTAATTAGATGACTGGAGGCTAAACTGTACAATATATAGATGTAAGAACTAGGTATGCCTAGCCTAATGAAGAGAAGAGCTAGGGATGATGACATGATAGCAATTTTCCAATATTTCAGGGATAGTTATAGAGAAGAGGGGATTAACCTTTTCTTCAAAACATCTAAGAACAGGACAAGAAGGTACAGATGGAAGCTTAGAGAGATCCAAGCTAGAATAAAGAAGAAATTTTCTGACAATGGGAACAATTATTCAGTGCAACAGCTTGACTTCTAAAGTTGTGAGTGATCCATCATTGGAGATTGAACAACCACTTGTCCAAAATGGTATAAATTTCCCTGCTTTAAGTAAGAGGCTAGACTAGAAGAACCCCAAGGTCTTTTCCAACCCTATTATTCTATGCTCTATGTATAGGTATATTCTTGAAAAATAGTCATCAATTTAGCTCACATAAGTTGGAGTCCTTTTCTCCCAGTGTGGCAACCTAAGCATCAATAAGATTTCATTTATATGTTCAGATGTCCTCTTAACTTCAGCTGTGAGGGTGTATTCTAAGGTTCTGTCTGTAATCTTCAAATTTACATCTTCTGATAAGAAAAAAATACCTATAGTTGAACAGCTTATGTGCAAATTGCACCAAACTAAACATGTAATTCACCAAGTCAAATCTAGCTTACCCTTCATGAATTATGACATTAAATGTTAAGAATGATAGTTGTTTTGCAGATATCGTACCTAAAATAAGATTTTGAAGTTTACAGTGAGCAATGTGTGGGAAGGAGTTTGGGGGGGGGGGAGCTTTTATTGTCAATTGCTGCATACCCAAAACCCTAAAAATCCCTGAGCTCATAAAATAGAAGCAATTTTACTTTCAATTACACTCACAAGATGCCAGCCAGAACAAATATGCAAAATATGTCATATACTATTCATGTTGTTTTTATTTTTCTTATCTGTGGTCACCTGTTTTTGTGAATGTTTTAATCCTTAAAAATAAAGTGCTAGCCAAAATTATATTTCTGAAAATACATATTTTTATTTTAAAAACATATCTATGTGGAAAATGGCACATTGTGTCTGATGTGCAGTGTGCCTTTGTGCTCTTTTAATATCCTAATCAATTTCAAATAAACAATACCGTTTTAATGGCCCGTTTCATAATTTCTTCTGCAAATATATTCAGCTCCCTGAATAGCTTCCTCCTCTATATCTACTTGGTGAATTGGGATTTTACTCCTGCTCAAACAGGAAATGGCTGTCCAATCTCTTTTTTGAAAACCTCCAGGGAAGGACCACCCACAATTTCTGGATTAATTGTTCCACTGATTAATTGTTCTCGCTCTCAGGAAATTCTAGATTGAATCTCTCTTTAATGATCTTCCACCCATTACTTCCATGTCCTGCCTTCAGGTACTTTGGAGAATAGATCAGCCCATTCTTCTCTGTGACAGCCTCAAGTACCAGAACACTATCACCCTCAGTCCTTATCTTTGTTAGACTAGACATACCTAATTCCCTCAATGTTCATCATAATCACAATTAAACTTAAACCGAATGGATGGTTAATTGCAGTAATGGGTTCCTACCTTATATAACCGGTTCGGTGGGTGATTGCGCGTGTGCAGATGCGTGCGTGCCCCTAACGTGGGTGCGCCCCAATGCACCAATCAGCTGAGAGGATGAAGAAACAAAAAGCTAGGAGCGACCCTCCCACCTGCCCATGCACTTGTCGCTTCTTTTATCCTCTCAGCTGATGGTCGGAGGAACTGGTTCTGCCGTTCCAATAGGTTTTTTTTACTACTGGTTCAGCTGAACTGGGCCAAACCAGTAGCATACCACCACTGGTTAATTGATTGATTGATTAAATGCTATCATGTCAGTATTGATTCTTAGCAACCACAATGGTAGACTTTTTCTAGAAGTCCATCCACCTTGCCATCAGTCCATCTACTTCCTTCAACTTCAAAGGGCCTTGGTGGTGCAGGCTGCTAAATGCCTAGCACTTAAGTTCCAGCTGCCTGCAATTACTGCAGGCTCGAATCCCACCAGGCTCAAGGTTGACTCAGCCTTCCATCCTCTCGGGGTAGGTAAATTGAGGACCCAAGATTGTTGGGGGCAATTAGCTGACCTTGTAAAAATGCCGCTTAGTAATAAGCAGGCATATACAATGGAATGAAGGCTATTGCTGAGCGCATTGGGTTGTGCTCCAAAAATTGTAAGCCGCCCTGAGTCTTCGGAGAAGGGCAGCATATAAATATAATTTAAAAAAAAAAAACTTTCTCTGGTATTATGTACTTCTCAAGGGAGAGGGAAAATTGTATACAGTGTCCAAAATATGATTATTTGAGTCTGGTAATTTGAATCTTGTGCGAGGACTGTGATGGTTTTATTTTATCATTCACTTCCAGATTTCCCCCAACTATCTATGGTACTCTCTATTTTGATAACACCAAAGCTCAAAAGTATCAATACCACTTCTATTCCGCTTTTTTAAAATCCAATTTTTGTATCCATAACAGTGTTTCTCAACCGTGGCAACTTTAAGATGCAAGGGCTGAGCAACCCAGATTGCAGTCATTAACTGCAAAGATGCTTCTAATGGCCAGAACTCCAAGGACTGGTCATAACTCCCCCTCATTATGTGCCATCATAGTTTTGATCAGTTTTTGAGAAACTGGTGACAAACTGAGGATTACCTGTGTCATGTTGAATGGCATCTGACTTGAGTTGCCCGTCGTCTGGCACTGTCTTGTCAATCATTTAATATTGTCTATCTGTGTGATTTTCTTGGTAAAAATACAGGAGTTGGTTTAACATTGCCTTCTTCCAAATGGCCTTTGCCATGTCACTAAGGTGATCTGGGATGAAGTGAAGAGAAGGACATGATAGCGGTCTTCCAATATTTGAGGGGCTGCCACAGAGGAAGGGGTCAAGCTATTTTCTAAAGCACATGTAGGCCAGACAAGGAATAATGGATGGAAACTGAACAAGGAGAGATTCAACCTGGAAATAAGGAGAAATTTTTTGACAGTGAGAACAATGAAACAGCTTGCCTTCGGAAGTTGTGGGAGCTTCATCACTGGAAGCTTTCAAGAAGAGACTGGACTACCACCTGTCAAAAATGATGTAGGGTCTCCTGCTTGGTCAGGGGGTTGGACTAGATGACCTCCAAGGATCCTTCAAGGTCCCTTCCAACTCTGTTAATCTAAATCACACTGTATATCCTTGAAGACCTTCAGGCTTTGGGTGATCCCGTGCTTACTGTGTGCTTAATATTTTTCCTTTCTGTTTTATTGCAATTTTGCAGGTTGGCGTACGGCCATGTACTACGTAATTAATAGCGTTGCTCTTTTGTTGCTGAAAGCACAACACACTCACACAAAAATAATTGGACAGGATATTTTTTAAAAGCACAGCTTAAGAAAGATGTATATAGGAACTGGTGGCCACTGCAGCCACACAGAGGCTTATTTTCATACAAAGCGTGTTATGCTCTATTTAATGCAAAGTGAAAACGTTTCACTCTTTGGAAAGATGAAGCCTATATTTAAAGCCTGGATTTCCCACCTTTCATTTCTAAGGGAGTGGTTATTCAATAAAGGGCTTTGCTTTTTAAATTACACATTCAAGGCATCTAAATTGGCTTGCAAAATTATAGGACATCTTGATTGTTGTGCTGATGCCCTGTAGATGAAAGTCGGTTATCTTTAAACCCTTCAGAAAGGTGATTTTAATTATAATTAAACATAGTCAATGAGGGTGCAATGAATTTAAGATTTGTAATGTGTTCTTGTATGTGTAAATAAAACAGAATAATGAGAAGGAATTTAAATCTGTGTTGAGAATAGTAGCTCTGAGATTACAAGAATATTTGCAGTGTCATATAATATTAAAGTGGAAAGCTAAATGGGTAACCTTAATTAGACTGTGATTCTAAGCACACTTGCCAGGTGAAACAATGGGAGTTACTTCATATCAGCATACGTAGGATTGTGTGGATGTTATAAATATTGTTGTGAGGTGTATAAGGATGTGGGGGTTATTTCCAATGGACTTTTTGGCTATTTCACTGGCTGTTTTCTCTCTCTTTAAAACGTAGTTGAAAAAGAAGTGTCAAATGCTGCTAAATTTTTATGACCATAACTCCATTCATGGGTCTTCAGAAAACCATCCTTGTTTTTTAATTTTTTGCAAGCAACTTATTTTCATTGGGGGAAAATCAAATTGTGTAACATATTTTCTAAATCACATGAGCAAAGCACATTTATCCCAACAAATTAATCTTTCTCAGTGGATCTCTGTTCAGTGTGAGGGGGCTTTCCATGAAGGAGCTGCGGGGAAAATAAGGCTGAAGCAATTACAGGTAGTCTTCACTTACCACCCACAATTGCTAACTCCGTCACTAAGCATCATGGTCGATAAGTGAAACATCACTTGAACACACAGACTTATGATGTTACTTCCCATTCAGTCATTACACAAGTCATCATGGGCCTTTGAGACAACACGTGACCATAAGTTGCAAGTTGACTGCCAGCATCTTCATTGACTCTGTTGTTGAAAGCCAGTTGTGAAACATACAGATGGTGATAATGTGACTGTGGGATACTGCAATGAACGTAGATACCTGCAGATTGCAAAGTACCCAAATCTTGACCACTTGACTGTGGGGACACTGCAACAGTCAAGAGATGATTAGTCATACTTTTTCAGCACTGTTGTAACACTGAGCAGTTCCTAAATAGAGCAATCACTACGTCACTAAACAGGGCAGTCACTAAGTCTTCCTTTCAACATGTTGATTGTTGAGCAGAGATTAGGGAAGGAATTGATGAATTATTAAAGGAGGAGAAACACTAACTCAGTCTTAAGAAAATGAAAAGCATGAGAAACAACTTAAAATAACTCTGCCTTGATTCTGTTGGGTATAAGATGGGGCAGATGGAAACTTTGATGGAATTCAAGGTTCTGTTATTAAACCTCTGAACATTTTTGTAGCACTTTTAGATTGTTTTTTTTTAATGATCTTGAAATGTTTGTTTCCTGAATTTCCTGGTATTTCCACTCCTTCACAATGGTGTCTAGAAACATTGCCAGTTTATGAATGAGACTAACATTTTCCATGGGGGCTTCATATGGTAAGCTAGCTATGAGGATAGCTCCCCCAAAAAGGAGTGAATATCAGGTATCTCTAAACAAATAGGCTAATTTTTAAAATGTGTGTAATTTTGGTTTGATCCGCTCTCCTCACAGACTTTTGTGTTGTAGACTTTTGTGCAAAGCATGCAAGCAAATCAGTATCATATTGATTCAGTGATAGTGAGGATTTTCAACTAGAGAAGTTATACTCCATAGGCCATAGCAAAAAAAGTGAGTTTTAGATGGCATCCTAAGAGCTGGAAGTTATCGGAGAACATGCACAGAATCTCTGCAGCAGAACCACAATGGTGGATAATTTCAACAACTCTTGCATTTAACCATACAAGTTGTGGCTGATGGGGATAGTCTTACACATCTGAGAGGCAGCACTTCCTTGTTCATTGGTTGTATGCTTGATACCCTGTTGCCCCCAAAATAAGACCCAACTGGAAAATAAGCCCTAGCATGATCTTTCAGTATGCTTGTAATATAAACCCTACTCCAAAAATAAGTCCCAGTTAAGATAGTCAGCCAGATGGACACATTTAGTACTGCATTTCCCTGAAAATAAGACCTAACCAGAAAATAATCCTTAATGCGTCTTTTGGAGCAAAAATTAATGTAAGACCTGGTCCTATTTTTGGGAAAATGTGGATAGTTAGAACTGTTTGATAGATACATCTGGAAAAAGAAAGATTGAACATTTGATTGCAGACTATTGTGATTGCCGCTTGAGTCCCGTCAACAACTGGCTGGGTGTCCAGTCTCTTTGTGTTGTACGAGTCTTTGTGTATTGTCAAAAATACCTTTTCTTAAGCTCCGGTTCCTAGTCAAAACTTTGTCAGTGAAAATTTGGACCTTCATTCTCCTTTCCAGCAACCTCACTCTTTTACAAAAATCAAAGCATACTGGCCACTGTAGAAATATAAGTTTTTTAAAAAATAGAGAATCTTTATTTCCTTACTTCCCCTATTAATTGTAGCTTAAGTATCCACCGAGCCCAGGTAAATATGTGCTAGAATTGGACCAAATCAAGTGGGATGAAGACGCCTGTTGGCTGCTGCCAAAATTTATTAAGCAACTTGTTTCTGCCAACTCATCAGGTCTTAGATCTGGGACGCCTGAAAGAATATGATGAGCCATACATTTTGCTGCAAGAAAAGGAGAGCCTGTTTTACAAGATGGTTCAACAACTGGGTAAGGCTGAAGCTCTCTCCATCCTAGAAACAGCCAAACAGGTAAGGCACGTCCCTTTCTTCACTTCACCCCCCACTCCCCACCCCCGTTTTTCCTCTACAAAATGTTGTAATTAAGTTTGTCTCAAGATTGACTTTCCACACAAGGCAGCATATTCAGGGCTTCAGGAAATCCCACTTTCTCCACTATAGTTAAAGCTCTTGTAGCTTTTCAATTATGAAGTCTTTTTTTCATTCTTTATTACTGGGATTTGAAATAATAGATACCCAGAGTGGAAAATCATATGCTCCCATTCGCAGAAAGCAGCTATGATTGGGGATTGTTTTTGTACTTGTGCAGAAGATGATACACAGTTGTGGTGCTGGACTCATTTACTTTTCCCTCTCAGTAAATCCAGGATTATATAGTGAAGCTCCATCAAGCTCCCTTGCTTTTGATAAATAAAGCTTCATTTTTGTACACGAGCGGAGGAAAATTTGATGAATGAAATCAAATTTGATGAATAAACTAAAGGAAAAATTCTTACTGGTTATAAATATTCAATAATATATATGTGTAATTTTAGTTCTAGCAATTTCTTAGTACTCTGATGCTACTGTATTTGTGCCATTAAAGCGGCCTACCTATTTAGGTGTAACATTTTTTCTTCTTCTGTTCAACTGTGTCTGATTCTAGGAGACTGCCTGCACAAAACTGCCTTATAGTTTTCTTGCCATGGTTCTTTAGAAGTGTTTGCCATTGTCTCCTTTCTAGGGCTCAGAGAAAGTGACTGGCCCAAGGTCA
The DNA here is from genome assembly GCA_009733165.1 of Naja naja. Classification (NCBI taxonomy): domain Eukaryota; kingdom Metazoa; phylum Chordata; class Lepidosauria; order Squamata; family Elapidae; genus Naja; species Naja naja. Next base: position 30,276,166 of record CM019153.1, read on the forward strand.
CTTGGCTAATTTCATGCTCAAGGCAGTACTAGAATTCAGAGTCTCCTGCTTTCTAGCTTGATGCCTTAATCTCTATATCAAACTGGCTCTAAATAAACTTTATGGCTCTACAATCATTGGGGCATATTATTTTAAGAGAATGGTGGACATCATGATAAAAAAATCAGACACAAAGGATCGGCAATCGTCAGCTTTATTCCTGGAAAAAAAGGAAAGTGCAGGGGTGAAAGTGGTGATGATGATTGCTTAGAAGGACACATTTAGAAAGCAAGAAGGAAAACCCATTATTTTACCCCAATGAAATACTTCTTTCAGGTAAAACCAAACCAGGTTCTCTAAATTAGATAACATATGAACCACATCTGCTAAGATCATATCTCAGAATATATATGCCCACACTATGTCTGCTATCCCGAGTTATTCTAATATTCCTCTAATATCACTTTTATAATCTACTCTCCTAGGCTTCCCTCTTTCCTGGCCTTTTAATCCATCTGAAGCAAACTAACACAAGATACAAAATGAAAATAAGACTATTTGATTTTTAGTATAATGAAGCCAAAATATGTTAGAATACAATAGAATAAAAATAAAATAAACTATAATAACTCTTCTGGAGTCTCTGTGAAATTGGTAATATTTGAAAAAACAAATATCTGGTCAGAACAAGAGGTGTTTGGTTCAAAGTGCTGATTATTTGAAATAAATTTTCCACTCCCACCAAACTTAGTTTCCAGACAATTCTGTAAGGCAAAAATCTAAATTTCAAGTTCAGTAAGAACTCCTTCCAAAAAAAGAAAAAACCACCTCACATTCAATTAATTACTGCCATCATCAATTTACAGCATTCTTATTTCTTTTAAAGAGTTAGGAACATTTTGCTCATAAATCATATATATGAGAAATACAAAAAGCTAGTTTTAATCTTTCAGTACCAGTTCTCAAGATCTTAGAACAGATGATTTTGCAATTGAGCTTGCCAGTTATTGTGGTGTAGGGCCGGTGCCTAAAAGAACTGTTCTGGAAATGGCCTTTCAGCAATAAACCTTATTGCACCATATAAATCTAGTGATAAGAAGAATAGTTTGGCCTTTCTTGTAATTTTATCACTTATAAGATCCTGGAAAAAAAAACCACCAAAAGTTGGCAAGCTGGTTTGAATTTCAATGCAGCCTTCATCATAAAGATGTGGAAAGGTGACTTCTAAGAACAGTGAAATCGCATAACATACATGTCTCTGTCAAATACATGTAAAAATTTTATTAGACCGTGGAACAATTTATTTATAACTTTGCCTGGAGCATCACCGAGCGATATAAATTACAAACAAACCGGCTCCCTGCACTGTTTTCCAGAAAGCATAAATATTAAGCCTAACTCATGACATATGTCGGCTCTATGGAAGATAGTGCATTTTGTGTGTTTTAAATAAAACTTTTTGACATTCTCCTTTCTGGGGGAAAAATACATTTTGAAGCCCCTTTTCACCCAAACACATTTTCCGATAAGAGCACGCAAGTCTTGACATTATTTCATTTTGTTACCCACATCTGTCAGGGAGCCGAGATATGATACAACTACTGAACACTGATGATTGTGGAACAGTGAAACTTGACAGGATTTCATTTCCTTTATGTTCTGATTATACATTTATCGGGAAACCTGTATCTCTGGCAGTTCAGCTCGAAATTGGTAGAATTCAAGAACTCAAAAGCTCAGCCAAGAACTATTCTATTATTTGGTATCATCTTACATTTTAGAGAAGTTGCTTGCTCGAGCCATTGTTCCTGTTTTCCCTTTCCCTTTCATTATTGTGGCACCTTTTCCCCAGATCACATTTCTATAAAGCTCTGTGACTCTGCCACATTGCAAATTAAATGCTGGGATATTTCATACATCTATCCTGAACTTTCAATGCTTGTCAATCATAGTTTGTAAAATGCAGGGATTACAACCTTGATATTCACATCCAAATCTATTGTGCTTATTTTTATGTGTGAAAATGGAAAGCCCTTGCACAGACACTAAATTTCGAAGCAGCTTTGTCACCCTGTTTTTATCTCCGTTTCTGAGCCAGTAAAAGGATTTTATTTATCAGTTTAATGTCAAATGATAGTTATCTGTTGATCAGAATTATTAGCACTTTTAGTGGGATAACGACCCTATATGTTGAAATATGTATGCTTTGCTGAAAATGAAGGCAGGTTTATTACTTTTTAAAAAAAGAAATAAAAGGATTTAAAATGTGTATTTTTACCTTTGATATATATCCTTAAGTGACAGGCTTCAGAATAAGCTACCACATAACTCTAACATACAATATCTTCTTTCTTAGGTTTATTTTAAGAAGAATTATCCTGAAGTTACTGCAAGTGATCAAGCAGTCACCAGTTCATCAATATCTGAATCTCAAGGACTAATAATTTTTGAGACCGCACTATGATCTTATACAATAATTGGGAGGGCCAGGCCCTCTTTTCTTGTCCTTTAACCAAATGTAACCCTATCAAAATACAGACAAATCTTCCAATTCAGTCACACTGTTTTTGCACTGGAATATTAACTGTCACACAGAAGAAAACATATATATTTTAAAATAGTCCTTGCTCCTTATATTTACATACAATATTGTTCAGAATTTTTTAAAGAATTGTATATCTGAAAGTGCCTAATTTTGTGGATTTAGCAAAAAAGAAGCTTGTTCCACAAAATCTGAAGCCCAGTTCTACGATGGATCAATTTTCTCAGGAATTCACAATTTCCTTATTTGCTCTAATGATGCCATAACGGAGAGACATTGCACTGTAAGATTCCTGAATGTGCTGCTGTTACATCATCCATGGTCTGATTTGTACTTATGTCCTTTATATAATGTCGCTTTGTTATACAGAGGCAGAGAAATGTATTCATGTAGTTGTGAAATTAATTTCTGTTTTTAGATCAGTACAAACTTTCACCAGAATCAGCTTCCTGAGTGAGAATCCTTAAAGCCAAATCTGCTGTATTCCAGAATCTCAGTCTTTAAAGGAGAAGCAGAATAAGTTTGTGATGTTTTAACACCAAACACTACCATCCAGATCCAGTGGTGGTATTCAGTTTGTTTTACTACCAGTTCTGTGGGCGTGGCTTGGTGGGCATCATGTGGCTTGGTGGGTGTGGTATGGCTTAGTGGGCGTGGCTTGGTGGGCATGGCAGGGAAAAGATATTGTAAAATCTGCATTTCCATCCCACTCCAGGGGAAGGATATACTGCAAAATCCCATTTCCTCCCCACCCCACTAACCTGCTTTCCAGTTCCGTTCTCCTATGCAGGGCAACAAAAGAAGGCCCAGCCAATCAACTGGGACTCAGGAGACAGAGAATAGATGGGGGAAGGGCCAACAAGAGGTGGTATTTACTGGTTCTCCAAACTACTCAAAATTTCCACTACTGGTTCTCCAGAACCTGTTAGAACTGGCTGAATACCACCTCTGCCCAGACCCATATAATATCTGTCCACTGTTTTGATCCCCTCGCTCTGCTGTGCAATGATAGCAAGTGAGCTGTATTTCATTTAGAGATCAAACATGGCATACATATTTTTATTCACTGCTGTGGTACCCTTGACACATTGAAACCCTTGGTGCTGGACACCTCTTATAGTTGTAGGACACCTTTCTCAGATGGGAGAAATGTAGTTTTCTAGTTTTGCAGATTAAAACCAAGTTGGGGAGAACAAGATCATGGTACCTTAAGACATGTAAATCCATGGCCAGTTATGCTTAAATGAGAGCTTTCCAGCTTGGCTATTACAAGAAAAGAGTTACGTCCTTCACTGCAATGTTTTACAAGTAATATTTTATCTTTAATTGGGAAATAGTCTCAGTACCACAAACTATTTTATATCTGGCAATGTTAATTTTCTAAATTTTAATAGCTTGAATACAGGGAGTAAAAAGCTACCAGAGGCAAAGTACTGGTGTCAACAGTAGTTCAATTCTACTGGTTGCATGGATACTTCCAGAGGATAAATCCCACTAGAAGAAAAATGTGAAAAAACTGTAGTGGTATCTATCTGTAAATCAGGGTAAGAGAAGATGATACTATTCTGTGCAATGCTTCACAAGTATTTCCTTTCAGTAGAATTTCTGTTTGTATATTTTGCCAACCGAAATATGGAAAAAGTTCAATTCTCAATCTACTGTCATCAGTGCACTGTATACATTTATTGTGCCTTACTGAATCTCAAGCCAAATGTATTGAAAATACATTAATTTAAAGACGCTTTGTGAGTTTGCTTTATTTAGAGTGCATTATATACAACTGTAAGCTACTGCTAATGAACTATTTAGATCATTCTGGGGCCCTTTAAATCAGGGGTCCCCAACTGCTGGGCCACAACCCACTACTAGGCCATTCAGAATTGGGCTGTGTGAATGGCTGGCTGGAGTATGCATGTATGTGCATGTTCACTGCTCAACTTGTGTTAGTGGTGGGCCAGTAGGGACTTGTGGGCATGCGCACCAGTCCACCACTTGCGCGAGTCGAGCTGCATGCACACACTGGCCTGCCACACGTGGTCCAGTTCCCCACTCCCTCCCAGCCAGACCGCTAAGCCACAAAGGTTGGGGACCGCTGCTCTAAATGAGTTGGGGTGCAGATTCCAGCATTCCCTTCTATGTTGATTGAGAAGCATGGGAGGATGACACATCACAGAAGGCAAACAATGAGAATGTGTACAGCAAAAAATAGTTTTTCAACAAATAAAACCAGCCTGTGCTACTTTGTAACACAAATTCTGTATTCTATAGAGAATAGGGCACACGTAGAATTATTTAGGTGAATTCTATATTCTGTGCACAAATGAAATATAAACTGCACAAGTGGACACTAATAATCTAGTACCCTAGAAGAGTACTGAGGTGATATAGGCATGTTGCTACACTTCACTGTTCTTTGGACCACATTCATTAGAAGCCAATTTGCAACTAGCCAATTTGCAACTAGAGCTATCAGGCATTTATCTGTTAACTGATAGTTGAGTGTCCACATTAGGCTAATAAGAATGTGGAGGGAAGTACAGGATCCGAGGTTCTTCATCTGCTTGCAAGAAAGATGGATACTCAGAAAGATGGTTATTTAACTAATCACTTCCTCCAGTTGAACAGGTAGGCTGGAGTTACAGGGTTTATAAAAAATCTCCTTTGGTGATATAACTACAGCTTTAGATTCTACTTTTAATAATTTAATGCAGTGCAGCACAAAATATTTTGTGTTGCCACTGTATTCAAATTATGCAGTGTACTTTTTAACTCTAATGCTTTTTATTGCTGAGATTTGCATTTTTGTATTGAAGTTCTAATGGAAAAGAATACAGGTAGCTCAGGGTTGAAGTAGGAAATTCTTGGTGCATCCCAACTAAACACAGAGAATCCCAAGAACCCCACAGTTTCATGCTATTTGCAAGAGCTGGAAGAGCAGCATGGGCCACCTTGATTAAAGTAAAATTAGTCATCAAAGAGATTGCAGTCTCTGAAAAATTAACATGTTATATATGTGGACTGGAGAGAACTAGTCCATAGAAACCCAAGTTGAGAGGCTGCCACAAAGAAGAGGAGGTCAAATTATTCTTCAAAGCACTGGAGGGCAGGACAAGAAACAATGGTTGGAAACTAATCAAAGAGAGAAGCAACCTGGAATTAAGGAGAAACTTCCTAACAGGACAATTAACCAGTGGAACTGCTTGCCTCCAGAAATCATGTGCGCTCCATCACTGAATGTTTTTAAGAAGAGTCTAGACTCTAGACCAGTAGTGGCTAACCTTTTTGGGCTCCTGTGCCAGAAATTGCTCTCGTGTGCCAGCACCCAGAAGGCAATGCATGCACCCCCCATGCCCCCTGCACATCCGTGTGCAAACCCCATCTGCCCCCCCATGCCGCCCCCTTACCTGCACTGCACCTCCCAGCTGATTTTCGGCTCATTTGAGGCCTCTTTTGGCCTCCCAGAGGCTTGAGGAAAACTTCTGCAGCCTTTGCAGGCTGAAAAATGGGCCCGTTTCATCACTTTTGGTATTTCTGGAAATACAGGAAGTGATGAAATGGGCCTATTTTTCAGCCTGCAAACTCAAGCCTCTGGGAAAGGCCTCAAACAGGCTGAAAATTAGCTGTGAGGTGTGTGTATGCGCAGTGAGTTAAGTTTGCCTGTGGCTCGTGTGCCGGCACAAATGGCTCTGTGTGCCATCTGTGGCACGCATGCCATAGGTTCGCCATCACAGCTCTAGACAGTCTCTTATCTGAAATAGTATAGGTTCTCCTGCTTAAGTGGGGCTGGACTGGAAGATCTCCAAGATCCCTTCCAGCTCATTCTATTCTATTCTATTCTATTCTATTCTATTCTATTCTATTCTATTCTATTCTATTCTATTCTATTCTATTCCAACATCAAAATAAACACATTTGTCTTTAAGATGTCATAAGATTTTGTACCGTGTATTTACAAAGTCATAAAATACTGCCTTTAATAACAAAATGGAATATGCCATGGGCAGGATATATATATAGCCCAGTTGTAATCAGATTACCAAATTTATTTACTTGCCTGAAGGATGTGTGGCTTAATGTGTAATTGATACTTAAGATATCAGGTCTGCATAGTTTATGACCTGCCAGGAAATATTAATTAACCTTCCAGTAGATGAAGAATTATTTATTTTGATCTGGGCCTTCTGATGAAAGAATTATTACTTGATGTTCTTTATAATGTTCTTCTGTTTCTCCATTCTTCTATGCATCTTATTTTTGCTCTTCTTCTTTTTTTTTTTTTGCTTGTTCAGATGAATTTTCAAATGATCTAGTCAGTGAGTCTTCCAAAAGCCCAGCTTAAATTGTTAGTAGATCACAAGTTGTGGAGATATGAATAAAACATAGCAAAGAACACTAAGTTATGTAACCTATTTTGCTGTAATTAGAAATAGTAAGACATTACTGTAGTCTAGAATAGATGACAATTATATCTAACAACAATGGTTGCCTGATTCTCTTCATGTTATAAATGTAAGCATCAGTTTTCTTCAATAAAAAATTGACCAGAGACAACAGAACTCAAAATTTTAGTCAATAAAGGCTAATCTTTTATTTTACTGAAATCTCCATGTGAATTTTCATAGTTATTAATGTTAAATGTTAGTATAAAATTGGAAGAAAATAGAGGAAGCAAATTGTTGAACCTTTGTGGAGGGATTGTCTTTATCTTACTTTATTTGGATCACTTCAATTTTGTTTTGCAAGTATTCACTTAAGATCAGATTATTAAATAATTTATAAATGCCTCCATCTGCATATTTTAATAAAAAGTATATCTTTGATAAATAATAATGCACCATCTTTGAGACTGTTCCCAAATATTTTTCAGCAATAAGGACATATGCATGTTGTGGTTTATTGATATTTAATATAAACAATTGTACTTCAGACTGATTCTAAGGCAAATTTGCTAATCCAGGAAGGAAAAAAAATCAGAGTGATTGCCTTCAGTAGCTTTCCTTCTGTCAGGATATCTAGACTTGCTATATCAGGTTATAAAAATTAGAGTTTTTGTCTTACCTGATTCAATTTGATATTATAGCCTATAGAATGCTAACAAATATGTAAAGTATCTATGAAAGTGCTGAATGTGCGGTTTCAACATGTTTTGACAGGATAATTGTGGCTTTATGCAACTGATACCAATGTAAATATACCAAAATGAAAAACATTGAGAGATAAATGGAGACTACCAACAAATGATATTTGTGCTAACAACATTTCTCAGTGCTTTAAATTTTACATTTTTATTATTTTTTTCTTCTTTCTAATTAAGGAATGTGACAGCTATGGCTTAGATCCAAACTCCTGGCTGACAACTGAAGTTGCTGATATTCCTAGCAACTTCATGATATTATGAAAGACAGTTGTGACTCTAGAGCAGGCAAGTAATTGGTAACACAAATGTCCACAGGCAAACAGAGTGGATTTTCGGGATCTTAGTGATCTCTGAGGTTGGTTGTTTTCTTGCAGACATTTCATTACCTAAAGTAGCACTGATGAAGTTACCTCCTTTGGGTTACAAAACATCTGCAAGAAAATAACCAGGCTCAGAGAGCACCAAGGACCCCTCATTTCAACAAGAATATTGTAAGCAAGAAAATGCTAAAAGAACACTTGTCTGATCTAAAAGGTTCCCCTCACACATACGTGCTAGTCATTTCTAGCTCTAGGGGGCGGTGCTCATCTCCATTACAAAGCTGAAGAGCCAGCCCTGTCCGAAGATGTCTCTGTGGTCATGTGGCCGGCATGACTAAATGCCGAAGGCACACAGATCTAGATGAGTTCAAATCACCAGGACTCGATGGATTATATCCTAGAGTTCTGAAGGAGGTGGCAGATGTTATCTCAAAACAATTTATTTCAAAGATCCTGGAGTACTGGGGAACTATCTAAGGACTGGAAAAGAGCTGATGTGGTTCCCACCTCCAAAAAAAGGGAAACAGATCCAGGAAACTAAAGACCAATCAGCCTGACATAAATATCTGGGAAGATCCTGGAAAAAATATCAAGCCACAAATCTGTGAACACCTAGAAGCAAGCAAAGTTTTAACCAGAAGCTAGTATGAGTTTATTGAAAACAGATCATGCCAAACAAATCTTATTTCATTCTTTGACAAAGTGACTAAATTAGTGGACCAGCGAAATACTGTGGACATAGTATATTTGAATTTCAGTAAGTCATTCAACAGAGTAGAACATAACCTACTTCTTGGTAAAAATGAGATGGACAGAATCACTACCAGATAGTACTAAGCTGGCAGGAATAGCCAACAGCCCACATGATAGGCTCAGGATCCAAATGGATCTTGACAGACTTGAATACTGAGCCTCATCCAACAAAACAAAATTTAATGTTGAAAAAGTAAGGTTTTACACTTAAGCAGGAAAAACCAAATGTACAAGTATAGATTAGGTGAAGCCTGGCTCAATAGTAGTAACTGAGAGGGATCTTAGGGTTCTAGTGGACAATCGATTAAATATGAACCAGCAGCTAAAAAAGCTAATGCAATCCTTGGTTGCATAAATAGGAGGGATAGAGTCAAGATCTTGTGAAGTATTACTAATGGTATATAAAACCTTAGTAAGACCACATCTGGAATACTGCATCTACTTTTGGTCACCATTTCATAAAAAAGATGTTGAGACTGGAAAGAGTGCAGATGATTAAGGTCCTGGAGTCTAAAACATATGAAGAACAGTTGGAGGAATTGGGTATGGCTAGTCTGGAGAAAAGAAGGACGAGGTGGGACGTTATAGCAGTTTTCCAATATTTGAGGGGCTGCCACAAAAAAGAGGGAATCAGCCTATTTTCCAAAGCACTAGATTTTTTTTTATTTTTTTTTATTTTTAATTACATTTATATGCCGCCCTTCTCCGGAGACTCAGGGCGGCTTACAATTTTTGGGATACAACCCAGTGTGCTCAGCAATAGCCTTCATTCCATTGTATATGCCTGCTTATTATTACTAAGCGGCATTTTTACAAGGTCAGCTTATTGCCCCCAACAATCTTGGGTCCTCAATTTACCTACCCCGAGAGGATGGAAGGCTGAGTCAACCTTGAGCCTGGTGGGATTCGAGCCTACAGCAGTTGTAGGCAGCTGGAACTTAAGTGCAGGCAATTAACAGCCTGAGCCACCAAGGCCCTAGATGGCAAGTCAAGAAACTAATAGATGGAAACTAATCAAGGAGAGAAGCAAACTAGAACTAAGGAGAAACTTCCTAACAGGAAGAACAATTAACCAGTGGAACAGCTTGAAGTTGTGGATGCTTCATCACTGGAGGCTTTTATGAAGAGACTAGCTGCTGGACTGAAATAGTATAGGATCTCCTGCTTGAGCAGGGGGTTGGACTAGAAGACCTCCAAGGTCCCTTCTAACTCTGCTATTCTCTATTCTGTATCCTAAATTCCTTTAATTTTGCTTGTGCCAAGCAGGGATTTGAATCCAATCCAATCCAGTGGGTTTTAATAAAGATACCATATGTCAGAATGACTGTTACTTTTCTGTATTACCCAATAATGGCACATTGTTAGACATTAATTAGATGAAATATGGTGGCTTTAAAATAACTTTGAGAAGTTATTGGTTTATCTCCAATATAGTAAACTTATGCTTCTAAATTTGGTTTAGATTTCTACCTTTCAAATATATAGCGATGGTGTCTAGTTTTCTTTCAAAGCCTCTTTCACACACACACACACACACACGCACGCACATTTAAGCTTGCTTCTTTGCATTCAAACCATTGTTTTAAAAAGTGTTGACTCACTATAATATTGACCAACCTAATAGCTATTATTTTCTCTATGTGTATTTAAGTAGCACTTTTGAATGTATTTTGAAGCCTTTGTTGCCACAGACTTGTTTAAACAAATTGCTCAGAAATTAAAAATCAAGGAACTGGTCATTACATAATTGAAATGTCACATATCTGCATTACTTTATCAGCAGTTGTCTTGGTAATCCTCTTGATCCAGATGAGACCATGCTTTTTGCATACTTGGATAAAAGGCATTGTTTATGTTTGAGATGAGCAGCCTTTTGATCATTAGAACAAGAGGTGGTATTCAGCAGGTTCTGACCAGTTCTGGAGAACCCGTAGCGGAAATTTTGAATAGTTCAGAGAACTGGCAAATACCACCTCTGACTGGAGATATTACAGTATCCTTCCCGTGCCATGCCCACCAAGCCACGCCCACAGAACCAGTAGTAAAAAAATTTGAATCCCACCGCTGATTAGAACCATACATAACATTATGAAATTTATTCAATTTATATAGCCTCCCATCTCACATTTGTGATATTGGATGGCCCACAAAATCAAAAAAACAAACAAGCAAAAAATAAAGCAACCATATAATATAAACATTAAAAAATCCAAAACCATATAGGTCATTCACCAGGAGAGCACAATCATTCAACGTCACGGGTGTCAAACTTGATTGCATCACATGACATATCGTGACATATCGCAATGTGGGTTTTTCTGCCTTTGCAGAGCTGGTGGGCATGGCCTGCATGTGACATATCCGGCCCATAGGCCGCCAGATTTGACAGGCCTGTTCTATGTGCTTCACACCATTCTGTGGTCTTCAGATGAGATGGCAAAGCGTGGTCTTCAATACCTTCCAGAAGGCCATCAAGGTTGGGGCCAGCCTGACCTTGAAGGGAATGATGTTCCATAGAGCTGGTGAAGCAGCAGCAAAATCCTTGCTTCCAGTTCATCAGATAATACTACCGTGTTTCCCCGAAAATAAGACCTACCCCGAAAATAAGACCTAGCACTATTTTCTAAACCTGCCCTAATACAAGACCTACCCCGAAAATAAGACCTAGTGTAAATCTCCAGTTCCAGGAAGACTTTTCAGGGAGCAACCGTGCACCCGCGAAACACCCCACACACACACACTCACACCCACTATTTGGCACCATAAATATATAAGACCTACCCCGAAAATAAGACCTAGTGTGTTTTTGGGAGCCAAAAAAAATATAAGACAGTGTCTTATTTTTGGGGAAACACGGTATCTACTGGTAGTGGGTGGAACCTGCAAGAAGCTGCTGAACCTGATGGGATAGGAAGCTGTCACTGGGGAGAGGCAGTCCCTCAAATAACCTGGGCCCATGTCATGTAGGTCTTCATACATTACCACCAGCACCTTGAATAGGATCTGGAAGCAAGTTGGAAACCAAGGCAGTTCTTGCAAAGCAGAGGTGAAAAGCACACATAGCTGGGTGTTCACATAACTGTACACATTTAGCAGTAACGGAAGCTTTGGAATAGCTCTTCAAGGACAGTCCTATGTAGTAGTAGTCCATTAAAGCAGTGATCCCCAACCTTTCTCTCCATGGACTGGCAGCAGCACTGGCGGTGCGGTGGGGGGAAGGGGGGAGGGATGGTTTCACATACACAGCCTAGTTCCCATGCTTGTACAAATGAAGCTTTGCATGCTTCATGAATGGGCGTGATTTATGTACATTCAAAGTTGTGCAAAAGTCCTCCTAGTACACTGCCACGTGCTCCTTGAGCAAGAATTATGAGTCTAGAAGGACCCCTAGATTGTGTACTGAACCTGTCTGGGGAAGTGAAATCCCACCCAGAACTAAGGAAGGTAAATCTCTAAATCAAGGTGACTCCAAAGCCACTCAATTTTGCAAGAATTTAGCTGAAGCCTGTTGTTTCCCCTTCCCAAACCCTACAGCTTTCAGATACCATGATAGGATATTGGCAGCACTGTTTATGTCACTATGTAACCAATGACATCAGTATCTTGATGTAGGTGTAGCAGAGAAAGTACCAAGCTTTGTGGCGCCCCACAATTTGAAAATTGAGGACAGAATCTCTCCTCAATAAACACCAACTTTATTTATTAAAATATATATATTAAAATACATTAAAATGGAGTACAAGTCATATACCAAGTCTTCCTCAATGTACATAGATCATTCACTACCACTAAAAATAAAGTTTAGATATTTTGTAATAAAAAGTAAGAACTGGCAAATGTTAATTTTAATTATTAGTCAATCATGGAGGGTAAATAATGGATTATTTTCTGCCTAGTTTTCCATGTCTGAAAGATTTACTGTATATGCCTCAACTACTAAAAACCTATACTCTAATTGCTAAATACAATTATTCTAATAAACCTAAAGATCAATAACTCAGCTTCCTACATTGGAGGTTGAGCAATCAAGATGAACACTGCAATCCTCCACCCATCTCCTTTTTTAAAGACCAAGCCTCATTCGTCCTAATAGTTCTCATTTATGAATAGGCAACATATAATTGCATTGTAAAAGAGAAAGATTTACTTAAAGCTGCCCAAATAAGTTGGTGGCTGAGTTATAGTTACTTCATGGGGGATTTATTTGTTGGTTTTCATCCATGCACTGCCATGTTCTCATAATCCGGCCCTTCACATAAAAATTGTGCAGCTCTTTACTGGACCTTTTCAGTTATGAATTCCACTTGTGATCTAATCCTAAAATAGCATTTCCAATCTAACATCATGAAAACATGACAGAATCTTGACTTCAAAAATTAGCAGCATGGCAGGTTGCTGTCCCAACCTAGAGGGGGTCTATGACAATTCGACGTGGCCAACTCTCCATGGCCTAACAAGCTGAGGGACAAGAGTTACACTAATACCCAAGAAACGGTGGAATAGAATCATTAAAGAAAGGATGCAAAAGGAGGGACAGAATGAAATGTGAAAGATAAAAATTAAAACATTTAAAAATTTATTTTAAATAATTAAATTTCATCCTTCCATCCTCTCGGGGTAGGTAAATTGAGGACCCAAGATTGTTGGGGGCAATAAGCTGACTTTGTAAAAATGCCGCTTAGTAATAAGCAGGCATATACAATGGAATGAAGGCTATTGCTGAGCGCATTGGGTTGTATCCCAAAAATTGTAAGCCACCCTGAGTCTCCGGAGAAGGGCGGGATATAAATATGAATTTAAAAAAATTGAATTGTTAAATTGTCCCATGGCAAGTTGTCCCATGGAGACTTGGCCATGGCAAATTGGCCACGGAGAGTTGGCTGTGGTGAGTTGTCCCATTCCGACTCTAGGTTGGAGCAAAAATGGCCTAGAATATTTTGAACTCTGTAAATTATAATGTGGCTAACAATTTTTGCTGGTGTTTTATTACAATACTACTCTTACAGGATGTCCACCTATAGGTGTGTATAGAATGGTGAATGTGCTGTATCTCTGTATCAGGGGTGTCAAACTCTATTGTATTGAGGGCCTTATCAGGATTGTGTTTGACCTTGGTGAGTGGGTGGGCGTGGCCAGGGTGGGTGTGGCCAGTTCCATGTCACTCATGTCATAGGCGCCTGTGGCGGCCCAAAATGGAACTTGGGAGGCTGTGACGTCCTCCTGCAACCCTCTGCCAGCAAAAATGGAGCTTGGGAGGACCACGCATGAGCTATGTTTTCACTGGCAGAGGGTTGCAGGAGACCATTGTAGCCTCCCAAGCTCCGTTTTCACTGGCAGAGGCACCAGGGACCGGTCCTTTGCTGTTTCCAGGGCAGCCCCACAGGCCAGATCTAAGCACCTTGTGGGCCAGATGCAGCCTGCGGGCCTTGAGTTTGACACCCCTACTCTGGATGAAGTAGTTGAATTTTGCCACTGCATAGTTAGGATTTTCCTATGATCCATCTTTTAAGCAACTTGCCTGGGGATCATCTTGCCATTTATTGTAAGAGTAGACACTAGCTGTAATTCCCAAGGAGCCATGGTTGAGAAAATATTTATGAAACCAAGAGAGAGGGAGAGATAGGGAGGGAGGGAGGGAGAGAGAGAGAGAGAGAGAGAGAGAGAGGATATTAAACACTTGAATCAGAGTTGTTTGTTATTAACTCTGTTTTGCATAACTGTTGGCAGCTTGTTTGGTTTTTACATGTTTTGTTAAGTGATTTATTTCTTCTCACTTTATGAAAGGACATCTCCTAAAATAGCAGGAGATTCCAGAATGGCTTCACTCCTGTAGGCCCTCTATCTTGGATGAGGGAGTATTTGGGAAAAAGCCATTTTCTCTTGATCAGCTCCTGGAAATGAGAAGGCAGTTCACTACTTCATCAAGCCTCAAACTATGGGATTTCACTCTGTTTAGAAAACTAGTTTAACCATAATGTGCTATAATTTTGGAAGACAAAATTGGTATGTATCTGTTTGATTTGAAGGAGCCCTAGGCTGTACAGGTCTTTTTTTTTACCTTTACTTCTCAAGTCAGAGGTGTGTAAACTCGTTTGTTGGCATGGTATTTTTTAAAAAAATAAGAGATTGGGTTCCATTAATGTTTCCTTATTTTATAAAAAAAATATGTGTGTGTGTATGTGTGCCATATATGATTGTTATATCATTATATACTGCATTTTCCCCCAGAGTCCACAGTAGTATATACACACAAAAAATAAAATATACACAGGAAAAACAGTTTAAAAATTTAGTATTTACTTTTCTTTAAAACCAGTTTGAAATCCTAATGACTTATTCCTAGAATTACTTTACCCAATAAATGACTGGAAATATATGATTTGAGTTGTCACCTGGAACTAAATGATATGGGATGTTTTTCTCTAGGGTTACAATTCTCCACCTTGTGGGAAAGGATCATTGAGGAAGTCATACTTTTACTAGCCACAATCCAGGCCAGGGGTGTCCAACTCGTGGTGTCACATTGTCATCATGTGACATATCATGACTTTCCTCCTTCGCTAAAATGGAGGTGGGAGTGGCCAGCACATGACACATCCGGCCCGTGGGTCGTGAGTTTGATATCCCTGGTCCAGGCCAAGCTGAGAGAGACAGATTATTGTTGATATCCTGCACGTAAAAAAAGTCAGACCAGCATCATAAATAAGATTTGGGGCCTGCGTAATATCTAAACCCTGTTATCAAGATGAATTGACTGCTTATGTTATTCTCTATTGTTAAAAGTTCAGGGGAACCCAAACTAAGTTCAGAGATTCCTGGTAATTTAACACTATAAAGGTAAAGGTAAAAGTTCCCCTCATACATGCATGCTAGTAGTTTCTGGCTCTAGGAGGCGGTTCTCATCTCCGTTACAAAGCCTAAGAACCAGCACTGTCTGAAGACGTCTCCATGGTCATGTGGCCAGCATAAATAAACACTGAAGGTGCATGGAGTTCTGTTACCTTCCCACCAAAGTGGTCCCTATTTTTCTACTTGCATTTTTACATGCTTTCGAACTGCTAGGCTGGCAAAAGCTGGAGCAAGTAACGGAAGCTTACTCCATTACTCAGTGCTAGGGATTCGAACCACCGAACTGCAAACCTTTCTGATCGATAAGCTCAGCGTCTTAGCCACTGAGCCACCCCGTCCCTATTTATTTAGCATTTAATTTCACACTATAAGCAACATATAAAGATATGCTCATGGTCATCTAAATATGAAGGTTGGTCTCAGAAGGGCTTAAGCCTAAAGTCATTTTTCAACCAACCCTTGGCTATCCAAGTTTCAGTTCTTTTGATGTGACCTTCAAAGGTCAGTGAAGATGTTGAGTGTTACAAGGCTACATGGAAATAAGCCTAAAGGAATTTCATATATGAGCCTCCAGCAATAAGATTATGAAACCCATTCAGAGGATGAAGGGGCCTGAAGTCCCAATTCAACTTAAAAAGGCTAACTTCAATTAGAATCACAAAAGGATCAGTTCTTCCCATAAAAGAAAAAAATATAATGCCAGTGCTGTCTTGACATTAAAATGGGACTAAAGGGAGGTCTGTTCTTCTGCCAAAGTTACTGTAGAAGAGAGCAATAGACATCTCTAATGTGAGTGATTGAGATCATTGTTCACTTGAATCAGAGGTGGTATTCAGCAGGTTCTGACCAGTTCTGACCAAGCCACGCCCACAGAACTGGTAGTAAAAAAATTTGAATCCCACCACTGACTTGAATTCTACAACCATAAAAAAAGTCTGACCATTTCACGTGTGAAGATAGCCTTCCCATAGATTACTTGTTGGGAATTACAGGTTTCAGACCTGTTATTCCAAAAGTACTAGGCATCAAATCATTTTGAGTGTTTAGAAAAACAGCCAAAGTTGTGTACCTTTTTATTTCTTCATAGCCAGCACTAAAGGTGCCAAGCGTACAATGGACTGCCAGCTGTTCTGAAGTAGCCTCCAACCTATGCCTAAGGCTGTAATTCTGTGGTAAGACATGCATGCTAGTCGTTTCTGGCTCTAGGGGCAGTGAGAAATCTCAGTTTCTAAGCTGTCCGAAGATGTCTTTGTGGTCATGTGGCTAACATGACTAAATGCCGAAGGAGCACAGAATGCTGTTACCTTCCCACCAATGTGGTCCTTATTTTTCTACTTGTGTTTTTACAAGCTTTTGAGTTACTAGGTTGGCAGAAGCTGGGACAAGTAACAGGAGCTCGTTCCGTTACGTAGCGCTAGGGATTCGAACTGCTGAACTGCCGATCTTCTGATCAACAAGCTCAGCATCTTAGCCACTGAGTCACCACATCCCTAATACTGTGGTAGGCTGGTGCAGATTCAGTGTCTACTTAGAGAAGTCCAGTGAGAAGAAAACAATTACTGCTTTTTGAAACCCCTTTCCTTTGGGAAAACTTGGTCAGTAAACCCTGGAAAAGCTAGAAGGGGAAATGTAGTCTTGCTCCAAGTTCTCTGTTCAATATGGGATGGGGATTTCCAAGAAATTGTGGAATTTATCAAATGCTTTGTTGTAACTAATTAAGAGTTTTATCTAATACCTTTAATACATAGGTAGAGTAATGCATTACATCACCTAATGCATTAAATACCATTGAAATCCTTACCTGTTGTATTACCAGTTCCTTTTTTCCCCCAGAATGAAGCTTTCAGATGTCCCACCTCTCATCCATTGTTTTCATTAATGTTGGGCTGCAACTCTAAGAAAACACATCAGTTTGGTTGAAGGCTGCTTGGGTTATTTACAAAAGAACTGGGTATTTAAAAGTGAAGTTACAATTCACAGATACATAACTTGGGGAGAGAACGGGAAGACTTTCATAACTGGCTTAGAGGTGGAGCACTGGAGCAGCAGAAGGGCTTGGGTAATATAAAAAGGTAATTTGGCGTGGGAATCTGCAAGTAGTATTATTTAAAAAATATTTTGGCAAAAGAAAAGTCTTTTCTGTTTTTGTAAAATACAAAATTGGTAAATGAATGTATTGATTTTAAAACAGAGAAAGAAGCAATAATAGAGTACCATAGGTAGCTCATTAATCTTACAGAGCTACAGCTATGAGCCAAATCTCCTTATTCAAGAGATGAAGGAATGAAGCAATACCGTCTTGAAATGATCTTGCGATGTCCAAAGTATGAAAGTGGCAAAATAAATAAATAAAAACCCTACCACAGAGATGACCAGGAGCACAGTTTCTGGAGAAATGCTGTCAACTTCCCCTCTTGTAAAAAGAAGACATCGTTAACATAATTCTAAAATGCCTTAACAGTACAAAGGGTTTGGTATGAGATTAGCCCAGAATTCCAAATAGTGATACAACAGAACAATTGCTAGGACATCGTCTCCAACACCGGTCCCCAACCTTTGCAGCTTAATGGCCAGGGCAGAGAGAATGAGAGGCAGCACGAATTAAACTGCACATGTGCCAGCCCATTTGCAGAAGTCAAACTGCACACACGCATGTGCCTGGCAGCCCGCTGCTTGCATGGCCTGTTGGTGAATAGGCCATGGACCAGGAGTGGGCTGCAGCCCGAAAGTTGGGGAACCCTGAGTGCTGCCCTATAATACACTATAGTATGTAATGAGTCATAACTGTTAGCTAAGGAAGTCCAGGTATCTTGAAAGCAAGCCTAATAATGGCTCAAAAATATGCTGTCATCTTAATATCTTTCTTATCAGTGGTGGGATTCAATTTTTTTTACTACCAGTTCTGTGGGCGTGACTTGGTGGGCGTGGTTTGGTGGGCGTGGCAGGGGAAGGATACTGTAAAATCTCCAGTCAGAGGTGGTATTTGCCAGTTCTCCAAACTATTCAAAATTTCCACTACCGGTTCTCCAGAACTGGTCAGAACCTGCTGAATACCACCTCTGTTTCTTATAGAAGGTAACAGTAGAAATACAGTAGAATTTTGACAAACTAATAAATAAATCCATGTCCTGATGTCAGAAGAGTCACATATTAATTTTTTTAATTGTATCTGTAATGGTGTTTGGTTTTGATCATTTGGATTCCACAGAGAAATAAAAATCAAATGTAATAAAATTGAAAGTCAGGAAATTAAAATCCCTGTCATTATATAACCAAATTACATGATTTAGTATGGATTCGGAGATTTGTCCTTTTCATAAAGTTTGTTAATTATTGGTAAATCCTCTTGAAATGGAATTCCCCTAAGTAGAAATATGAATCTCCTACAAGATTCAATCTCTTCCCATAAACTCAGGATGATATTAAACAATTTACACCATTATTAATCTGAAATAAACTATTTGAAATGTTTAAATTTACACACAGAATATTTTATTGAGATAATTATTCCAATATATAGGGGAAATCTATAATTGGCAAAATGTGTCAAACATGTCAATTCCACTATATCCAAGGCCTTATCCATAGGGAGTATCCATAGGGAGTTTAATATTCTTGCCTTTTTATGCAACCAGAATGTACAGAATTTGTAATCAAAAAGAATACTGCTAACAGTAATACAAAGGTAATACAAGTCAGCACGAAAATGTTATTAGCATCAACATTGAGTGAGGAATTGAGCAATTACTTGACTCTTTATCATCCTTCAAGATCAGTTATATAAGCCGCACTGAAAGAAGTTGTAAAACTTGTGTCAGAAAACATCATTATAATTCTCCAATAATATAAGAACAAATGCCCCCTCCCTCTCAATCAGATAGCTACATTATTAGGACCAGGAAATAATATTGATAGTTTCCTGTAGTAATGGTGCAGGTAAATAAAAAGCTTAGCTACTGGTATGAGCATTTGCTGGAAGAGCTACATTGTTTTAAAATAAAAGTTTCTTTCTCTGTAACCTTTTGCCCAGCATTTTAAGGCTAAATATTAACAATTTTAAAAAGGTTAATTTATTAAATTGAAATTATTATATACTTGATTAGTCCAAATTAACTTTGTGGTTGCTGCTTCAATTGAAAAACAAATAATTTATAATCTCTTCCCTTGTCACTAATATCTTTGTTTTATGCAAAAGAGAGGCCTTGATTTATGACTGTTTGTTCAATGATGGTTTGAAGTTTTGATGACTGAAAAAATGATTTATGACCCATCCATTAAGTTACAACCATCATATTGCGCCATGGTCCCATGATTTTGACAGTTGGCAACCGGCTCCCATTTATGTTGGTTGCAGCATCTTGCGGTTACTTCATGTTGACTGGTGCGTTAATATGGAAGCTGACAGGTAAAGCTGCAAATTGTGATTATGTGAGGTCTTGTTTAATACAGTGGTGATATGCTACTGGTTCAGCCTGCTTCGGCCGAACTGGTAGTAAAAATCACTACCTGTTTGGCCTAACTGGTAGTAAAAAAAGCCTCCAATCAGTTGAGAGGAGGGGGGAAAAAGCCTCCAATCAGCTGAGAGGAGGGGGAAAAAAGCCTCCAATCAGCTGAGAGGATAAAAGACCAAAAAGTGCTTGGGAGGATGGGAGGGTTGCTCCTAGCTTTTCGTTTCTTCATCCCCTCAGCTGATTGGCTTCTTAGGTGCGCATGCACATGAGCGCATGCATGATCACCTATCAAACAGGTAGCAACTAAGATAGGATCCCAATACTGGTTTAATAGCTGCAGTGATTTTCTTGTGTGGCAAAAAAGATCATAAAATGAGCAGATAATAATAAAATAATAATAATAATAATAATTATTATTATTCTTATTATTATTATCATTTATTAGACTTGTATGCCGCCCTCTCTCCCTAAGGACTCAGGGAGGCTCACAGTATAAAACACAATACAATAATTTACTTAAAAATAATTAAACAATGCAAGCCCAATAATACTAAAAACAATTAAAATTACTTTAAAAAGAAAGAAACCCACCCCCTTTGGTTCAGTCCAGACCGGCCTGCTGAAATAGCCAGGTCTTCAGGTCCCGGTGGAAGGAGCGGAGATCAGGGGCCAAACAAAGGACCAAGGGGAGCTGATTCCACAGGGTGGCTGCTCCCACAGAGAAGGCCCTACCCCTGGGCACCGCCAGCCTACAATGTCTGGCCGAGGTACCCCAAGGAGGCCCTGCCTGTGGGAGCGTACAGGGCGATCAGACTGTGATGCCGGCAGGAGACGTTCTCGCAAGTACCCCGGACCCAAGCCATGTAGGACTTTATATGTTGTCACTAATACCTTGAATCTCACCCAGAAGGCAACCAGCAACCAATGCAGGTCATGCAGGAGGGGTGTAACATGGGAGTATCGGGACACTCCCATCACAGCCCGCACGGCCGCATTCTGCACCAGCTGCAACCTCTGGGTGGTCTGCAAGAGCAGTCCCATGTAGAGAGCATTGCAGTAGTCGATTCTGGAAGTGACGAGTGCATGAGTGACTGTCCGTAGGGCATCTCGGTTCAGGTAAGGGCACAGCTGGCGAACCAGATGCACCTGGGCAAATGCCCCCCTGGACACAGCTCCCACCTGCTCCTCCAAACTGATCTGTGTATCCAGGAGGACGCCCAGGTTGCGCGCCCTGTCCACTTAATACTCCACTTAATGACCCCATGTGACTGCACCTGTGAGTTCATTGTCTTTAACTCGTGCTCGCTATAAAATGTTAGGCGTATTTTGGGCTATATGAAAAGACAGGAATAATTGGATACCTGATTGTTTGAATCATGAGATTCCAGATTTATTTAGTGCTGTATTTCTCACCTTTGACAACTTTTAACATGTGTGGACTTCAACTCACAGAATTCCCCAGTCAGCTATGTCACTGATTCGGTAACCAGATGGTATCCCCATAAACATGTCAGTTTCTGCAGTGATTATGACATCTGTTATGTATGCAGGTTTGAATGTCATTGGTTAAGTTTGAACTGTTCTTGTAAAATGTCAGAATGATTGGTTTAAAAAGTGCGGGAAAACCCTGCACTCTGATTGGCTGGCAACTGCGGCTGCTGGCTATAAGTAGCAGCCGCAGCCCACCCAAATTGGGTCTGTTATGAGCTGTAGTCACTAATAAACTCTTCACTGAAGCACTCCGCATCTGACTCTTCATGCAAATCTAACAACATCAAATTGATTATTGATGTAAAATGCTTCTATTTCCAAGGAATAGTACTGTGAGCTAGTAAATGATGGTGCTAAGTCTCTGGCACAAGAAGTTCCAAGCATACCCTCTACCAGCTGAGAAATTCCTACAGAGTGGATCAGCTTTAGCCACATTGTTGTTAGTCTTGAACAGGGTAGAGAACAACAATAAACACTATTGCAGTAAAAGGAATGGGAAACACAATTCATGGCTGTCTTCCAAATTCTTCACCATGTTTTGAACAGAGAGGCTGCTTTTTAAGGCAAGAATATATTAATAGAATTAAAATGCATGGTTCTTAATCTCTGGCATGCTCAAGAGTAAATACACAATGGCCCAGTTCCTGAACAATTCAGTTTTAGTTGGAAAATTCCATGTAGGTTTCTTCAAAGTAAGGAGTTATTTCTGCCTTTTGCTGGAAATCTGAATGGAACTTTGAAGCTAGGCAACCCTACGTAGTAGTAATGCAGATTTAAATACTACCAAAACTGCATCAGAGGGCAACACATTTTGAACTGAGGTACCACAAATGTGTTAACTTGCAAAATGCTGTGACCCATTACTCCCATGGGAATGAAATTTGGGGAAATAGTGGCCACTTCAGAAGCTGCATTAGCACCTCCGCTTTTTTGCTCATGTGATCATAATTTCTAATGCTCTCTGACAATTTCATTATTTTCAATGCTCCCTGCCAGCTTGATCAATCCCTAGTACATCTGTGTACATCCTAGTATATCCCTAGTACAATCTCCCTAGTACCTCTGTGCTTATGTTTCTCATGGACCCCTGCACCCCTCACCTACATGCCCTCTCTGACCTGCATGGTGCTTCTTGTGCATCCCACATGTCTTTTCCAGGAATGTGCCCTCCTCATCAAAGAGGACATGCAGGTGTGTGCAGAGATGCATGAGAGGAACTGCAGTATGTGCAGAAGTGTATTATTATTATTATTAATTTATTAATTTGACTTGTATGCCACCCCCTCTCCAAAAGGACTCGGGCAGCTCACAGCTAAAACATAACAATAAATAATTACTTAAAACCAGATTAAACAAAAATAAGTCAAATATAAAAATTTAAAACCCCCAAAGTTAAAACAACCATCAAGCCCACCCAGGAGGTCAGCACAGCCCAGACTGCGCAAATAACCAGGTCTTTAAATCGTGGTGGAAGGTGCGAAGATCGGGGGCCAACCGGAGCTCGGCGGAAGCTGATTCCACAAAGTGGGGCTTGCAAGGGCTTGCAAGGGTGCACGTGCCATTTGGGTTAAGGAGGGTTTATGAGGTGCACAGAGATGTGACAGAGGCACTGTGCAATTTGCAGAGGTTGCGAGGGGATCCACAAGGATGAGAGAAAAGTATGATGAAAATCAGGGAACGTACATGAATGTTATGTAAGAAAATGTCTGAAATAGCAATAGTACTTAGACTTATATACCGCTTCACAGTGCTTCACAGCTCTCTCTAAGTGGTTTACAGAGTCAGCATATTGTCCCCAACAATCCGGGTCCTCATTTTACCGACCTCAGAAGCATAGAAGGCTGAGTCAACCTTGAGCCTGGTGAGATTCGAACCGCCAAATTGCAAGCAGACGGCAGTCAGCAGAAGTAGCCTGCTTCCCTCCTTCCCTCAAGTGATGCAATAGAGCACTGCACACCAGAACAACTAGACACAAGAACAGTTTTTTCCCAAACGCCATCACTCTGCTAAACAAATAATTCCCTCAACAGTGTCCAACTATTTACAAAGTCTGCACTACTATTACTATTAATCTTCTCATCACTCCTTATCACCCATCCCCTCCCACTTGTGACTGTATGACTGTAACTTGTTGCTTGTATCCTTACACTTTATATTGACTGTTTCCTTATATGATTTGATTGCTTATTGTACCCTATGACTGTTATTAAGTGTTATGCCTTATGATTCTTGACTCTTGACGAATGTATCTTTTCTTATGTACACTGAGAGCATATGCACCAAGACAAATTCCTTGTGTGTCCAATCACACTTGGCCAATAAAGAATTATATCTATCATCTATCTATCTATCTATCTATCTATCTATCTATCTATCTATCTGTCTATCATCTATCTATCTATCTATCTATCTATCTATCTATCTATCTATCTATCATCTACCTACCTACCTACCTACACAGGAACATCTATTTTTAAACATTGTAAACAATATTGCCACAGTTATGTACTTGTAGACTTTTAGAACTCACAAACAGACCCTATCCCAATTAGTGCATTGAAACAAGATTTCGCTGCACCCAGATGATTCAAACAATAGTTAACAATTTACAATAAGAACTTTAGTCATGAGTAAGACACCTCTGAGCTGGGTTGCTTCTGGGATTCTGTGCAGATTTCTGTTATTTATTTTTATGTGCCATTTATATTTTCAAGTGTAGTTTGAACCCTTTTCAAGCATACCAAAATCATTAATCCTGCCATTTTTCTGCCTGTGAAATCCTCTGTGCAAATTCTATGTTTAGGAACATTTAATTCTATTGAGTTTAACGTTTTGTGTACTGTGTAAGTAACCATTTTTTAAAAAAAG
This sequence comes from Naja naja, assembly GCA_009733165.1. Classification (NCBI taxonomy): domain Eukaryota; kingdom Metazoa; phylum Chordata; class Lepidosauria; order Squamata; family Elapidae; genus Naja; species Naja naja. The sequence goes on from CM019153.1 coordinate 30,300,556, forward strand.
ATTCTTAAGTGGAGAAAATGGTGGGATGGAAAATTCTATTTGAACACAACTTGTTAGATGTTACACATCTAAAGCACGTTGAGGAAGACGGTGCCCTCTAATGCCTTCTGGGTCAGCCTTTGCCGCTGCTTGGCAGGCACAGAATGTGCCAGTGAATCCAGCCCAATTTGCTTTTCTCTGAGGTTCTGCTACTCAGCTTTGGAGAGTCAAAGGGGTGAATAGGCAAATGCGTACAGAAAGCACAAATCAAACATTATTTGGGGGCTGTTCAAAACTGAAGTAGCAGGAGGATAGGTAAGAAGGAAGGCTGATGAAAGAAGCATGAAATCAAAGTGACAAAGAAGCAAATATTGCTGGCAGGAAAATCCCATTTTTCTAAGCAGCATTTGCTACGCACTCTGAATTCAGAAGACAATTAGTTTGCAGAAATTGGTCAGCAACCTGTTCCTTCCACCAGCAAAGCAGGTTCTTTGCAACCTGGGAGACCTGATTAAAAAGCTCACCTTCCTTCAAACAGAATAGGCTGCTTTCTGTATTATTAGAGAGCATTAAATGCACAAAAGGGAAGAGTTTCATTTACCGCTCAGATAATTTATTTTTTTTCTGATAGCACAACTCATAATGCATGTAGCTTACATAGGTAAATATATATTTTGTGAATGGATAGATGCAAACCATAAAACTACTACAAAGGAAGCTATGTGAGCAGCACAATATTTATAGGCATTCGTGTTTATTTATCTAGCATAAACTGTGTGGGTGAGTGGGAATATATATATAAATATATATATATATTTAAAAGCACAACTATAATGATGTGGGAAAATACCCAAACAAAGCTGAATACCATACATATAAATACCCATGAAAACTTAAGAAAACATATATATATATATATATATATATATATATATATATATATAGTATAACCCTACCCATATATAGATTTAAGGGTAATTATGCATGTCTTTCCTGTAACTATTTTATACCCCACATTTGCATTTATGTAGTTTAGAAAAGAGGAATTTATTTTAACTATTGTGCATCCTATCCAAATTGTATTTACTTATATTTAAATTGATTCAAATATTATTATTAATTGTCAAAATAACACCCTGTAGCCATGTGAGAATTACTTAGAACTTTGTTCTTTGATTATAAATCAAGTACAGTATAAATCCACATTATACAGTACCTGAATTGAAATACTGAGTGATTTTATAATTGTTAAGTGTGCTGTAGTTGAAGTTGTAATGATTGTTAATATATAGAGGCATTAACATCAATTCTTTAAGGCTCCAATAATGTACTCACTTATCTGCATCATGTAAGTACTTAATTCAAAGGAAAATATTTCTGAGACCTTGAATATAAAGCAACACTTGTATTTAGATGCTTGTGTATTTTGAGCATTCTTGGAGAAACAATGAATTGTTTTATACTGTACAATAACATACTTTTTAAAATAAGGAAATGAAATTCAAAACTGATTACTGCAGTGATAAAAGGCTTTCTATAAGGCTGATGCTTTCAAGGTGAACAAATAAAATCAGACTTCGGTAACTTTTATTTTCCACAGTCTTTTTGACTTCAATAATACAATAATATCCGGCAAGAAAAAAAAGATGAAATATCAGTAGAATTGTTAGAATTACAATTTCAAAAGATTATAAGTGATGCTTTTTTAGCGTATATACACACATATGCAAGACTATTTCTTTCAGTTTAAAAAACACACACCCAGAAATGTATCTTGATGGGGTTACTCTTTCAAGGCAATGTAGACCAATTCTCAAGCAATTCTAACATTTACAGGGAATAGACATTTATCTCCTTTCCACAGAAAGAGTCTGTCTCATGAAAATATTCAACCACACTTTCCCCAAAACAAAAATAATATATATTTGGAATGCGGGGAACGTTTTATGAATTGGGACCATCGTTCAATCCTTTGGGATCTGGCTTGATTTATTTGATTTGCCAATCTATAAACTCCACTGCCCATTCAGAAAAATGTATGTGTTGATGGAAAGGGGCTTATAGCTATATGTCTCCCCAGATAGCAAAGAAGAACCAACATCTCTTCTACAAAGTGATTTCAGTAGAAATAGTTCCTATCGTTAGTCCTGATAAGCCTTACTTTGATTTTGGTCTCCTAAGGACTTCCTATAATATAAATCTGAATGCGCAGATTGTTATGTATGCAGTGTTTGAAATCATTGGTTTAGTTTGAATTGTTCTTGTAAAGTGTTGGAGATGATTGGTTTAAAAAGTGTGGGAAAATCCTGCACTCTGATTGGCTGTCAGCTGCGGCTGCCGGCTATAAATAGCAGCCGCAGCAAAGCCAGTTGGGTCCGTTCTGAGCTGAAGTCACTAATAAACTTAAGAGCTGAAGTACTCCGCGTCTGCCTCTTCATGCAAACTTAACACAGATGATTTGGTGGGGGGGATTGATACTGCTGATAAGATGTCTGCCGTACTTCCTGGTTTTACACACAGTATTACAAAGATTTGATGAGCTGTTATCTGATCAAGGGAGGTGCATTACTAAGAAAGATATAGTAGATACACTGCAGCTACAATATTGCTTTGAAACTCTCTGTATGGCAGGTGTGTTCCACGTGTGGCTTGGAAGAATTTCATCAAACTACCCCACAAGGACAAAAGCACATGGAGAACAGCTGCAATGGTGTGTTTCTATGTGTGTGTGTGTGGGAAATCTAGGACATGTGCATGTGGGATAGTTGAGATATAGCTTGATTTCTGGAATGGTATCAGTAGTGGGATCCTACCTTAGTAGCTACCGGTTCAGCAGGTGATTGTGCATGCGCGTGCCCCTAACGACGCACCCTAACAAGCCAATCAACTGAGAGGATGAAGAATGATAAGCTAGGAGTGACCATCCTACCCTCCCATGTGCTTTTCAGTCTTTTATCCTGTCAGCTGATTATTGGAGGCTTTGGTTAGGCCAAACTGATAGTGATTTTTACTACCTGTTCGGCCGAACCAGGCCAAACTAATAGCATACCACCACTAAATGGTATGAGGGAATAACTTTGGAAGATGGGGATGAAAGATGCTTCCTAGGGAACCATCAGATAAGAGAGGGCATAGTTGCAGCTGCATAATGGATGGAGAAGGAGGCTCAGAAGGGACCCTTCCCCAATTCTCCTACTGTAAAGGGATTGGTAGACATGCAAGTTACTGTTCATGTAGTCTTACAATCAAGTAGAATTAGCTCATGTGGTTTCTATCTGGTCTGCCTGGGAAGGCTGACGGTTTCTTAATTTGACTGCTTATGATATCATCTGCAGTCAAGTACAAACCTACTGAAGGATGTGATAGTTGGAAAAGAAGTGTGTGTCCCATCTTTAGTGTCCTCTTGTGTTGTGTTGTACTGCATTGTACAGTCAGAGCCCAGAAAGAAGACATGGGCACTGGAATTGCACAGATGCCTGGCACTGTTAGTGTTCAACAGAAAAGGGGGGAGGGCACCTGCATCAATTGGCTGAATGCCATCCTAATAGCAAATAAGTATGGTGAGAATAAGGGATGCAGTGGCTCAATGGCTAAGACACTGAGCTTGTCGATCAGAAAGGTTGGCAGTTTGGCGGTTTGAATCCCTAGCACTGTGTAATGGACTGAGCTCCCATTACTTGTCCCAGCTTCTGCCAGCCTAGCAGTTCAGAAACATGTAAAAAGGCAAGTAGAAAAATAGGGACCACTTTGGTGGGAAGGTAACAGCTGCGCCTTCAGCGTTTAGTCATGCCGGCCACATGACCATGGAGACATCTTCCGACAGTGCTGGCTCTTTGGCTTTGTAATGGAGATGAGTACCGCCTCCTAGAGCTGGAAACGACTAGTATGTGTGTGCAAAGGGAACCTTTACCTTTATCTTTTATGGTGAGAATGAGTAGGATCTGGTTAGAATAACTTCTTTGCTGTCCCTCCATTCACTGCTTGGCAACTAACATATACAAAGGATCCTGGGATACTTTAGAAATGATACCTTGATGTCACAGAGAGTGTGCTTTTATCTGCAAAATGAAGGAGTCCTTGACTTATGACTGGTTGTTTAACAACCATTTGAAATTATGATAATTCTCTCCAGAGTTACTTAAGACCTCTTTTCAGAGTTACGATAGCAACACAGACTCCTGCAGTTATGTGATTGCATTTTGGGATCTTGGCAACTGGCTTTCCATTTGTAGCATCTAGCAGTCATGTGAATATGATGTGCAATGTATTTTTTGCCAGTTTGGCATTTGCTTCTGGTTTCTGGCAAAAAAACACCCATTGAGGAAAATGGATTCACTTAAAGACCATTTGGTTTGCTTAACAACCATCATTAGAAATCCAGTCATGCGATGCCTCAACTTATGATTGCAATGGCTTACAGCTGTAATTCTGAGCTCAATTATGGTTGTTTTTTTTAATTAAAATTTTATTAACATAAAATGCAAAAATACAAAAGAAAATAATAGGAAAATAAGGGAGGAAAAAGGGAAGAGAAATATGTACAGCAAACAGAAAAAAAGAAAGAAAAAGCATTTACTTCTGACTTCTTTTGGTGTAAGTAAAGGTAAAGGTTCCCCTGCACATACATGCTAGTCATTTCCGGCTCTAATGGGCGGTACTCATCTTTGTCACAAAGCCAAGAGCCAGCTGTCTGAAGATATCTCTGTGATCATGTGGCGGCATGACTAAATGGAGAAGGCACATGGAACACTGTTGCCTTCCCACCAAAGGTGGTCCCTATTTTCTACTTGCATTTTACATGCTTTTGAACTGCTAGGTTGGCAGAAGCTGAGACAAGCAATGGGAGCTCACCGCTATACAGTGCTAGGGATTCAAACTGCTGAACTGCCGACCTTTCTGATCAACTAGCTCAGCGTCTTAGCCACTGAGTCACCGATCCCTCTTTGGTGCAGTAGAGCAAAAGAGCCTTGGTGGTGCAGGCTGTGAAATGCCTAGCACTTAATTCCAGCTGCCTGCAATTAGTGCAGGCTCGAATCCCACCAGGCTCAAGGTTGACTCAGCCTTCCATCCTCTCGGGTAGGTAAATTGAGGACCCAAGATTGTTGGGGCAATAAGCTGACTTTGTAAAAATGCCGCTTAGTAATAAGTAGGCATATACAATGGAATGAAGGCTATTGCTGAGCACATTGGGTTGTGCTCCAAACATTGTAAGCCGCCCTGAGTCTCCGGAGAAGGGCGGCATATAAATATGAATAATAAAAAAACATAATAGCATCAAACTTTAACTTTGTACTTTTATATAATAATACAAACTAGCCATTCCTATAACAATAAACATATCTAAGTGGCAAAACCCAGATTCAAAGTTTCATTTTTTCCCCACCTTAAGCACATAGTCCATAAACAGTTTCAAAAAATTATGGTTGTAAGTGGTACATACACATGTATGTGGTTGTCAATACACAGCGACTTTGTGCTTTAAAAAAGAAGTTACAAATGTAATTTTTAAATTTAAAGAACTACCTGCCAAGCCCTACCCAGATGGATAAGTTTAAAGAAGGAAGGACTGTAAGACCTTAGTCAGGTGTCCATAATTTTAGTATTAGAAGTAAATATAGATTTTTGGAAACTGCAGAAGGAATTATCCATTCTTATCTATCTGCTAGTACATTAAGGTGGAGTTTTCAGAAAGATGGGAATAGTTTCTTCTCAAGTTTCTCATTACCTGGACTGTATTCTTAACTGCTTTTAATATTCCTTCTAAGATTTTTCCAGCCTCCAATTTCCCACACTTTCTCCCAAAGTACCTGGTTACCACCAGCTTGTAGTGTTAAGAATAAAGAGAGTAAAAGAAAATCTGGGAAAATCCTTGAGCAAAAGTCACAGGTTTTGAATGCATAAGGTCACAAGTCCTACATGGCTTGGGTCCGGGTACTGCATGGAATGTTTCCTGCCAGCATCACATTCATTGCCCTGTATGCTCCCACAGACAGGGCCTCCTTGGGATACCGTCAGCAAGACATTGTCGGCTGGCAGGGCCCAGGGGTAGGGCCTTCTCTGTGGGGGCACCCACCCTGTGGAATCAACTCCCCTTGGACCTTTGTTTGGCTCCGGATCTTCGCTCCTTCCGCCATGACCTAAAGACTTGGTTATTTCAGCAGGCTGGCCTGGACTGAACCAAGAGGGAAGGGGGGTTTCTTTTAATAATTTTAATGGTTTTAATAGTTTTAATGTTTAATATTAGGCTTGTACTGTTTAATTGTTTTTAGTTAACTTATTGTATTGTATTTTTATTCTGTGAGCCTGAGTCCTTAGGGAGAGGGCATCATACAAGTCTAAATAATAATAATAATAATAATAATAATAATAATAATAATAATAATAATAATAATAGTTTAATTTGCCACCTTTTAGCTTCGTGCCACCTGACTGCATGGATTGGTTAAAGTGGAAGTGAGCAAGATGGGGCACCACAATGGTTTGGAACCCCAATTCCAGTGGTGGGATTCAAATTATTTTACTACTGGTTTTGTGGGCGTGGCTTGGTGGGCATGGTGTGGCTTGGTGGCCGGCAGGGAAGGATTGTAAAATCTCCATTCCCACCCCACCCAGGGAAGGTTACTGCAAAATCCCATCCCTCCCACCCACTAACCTGCTTCCCAGCTCCGCTTCTCCTGTTCAGGGCAACAAAGAAGACCCAGCCAATCAGCTGGGACTCGGGAGGCAGAGAATAGATGGGGGGGAGCTAGTGTGGTATTTGCGGTTCGCCAAACTACTCAAAATTTCCACTACTGATTCTCCAGAACTAGTCGAACCTGCTGAATACCACCTCTGCCCAATTTATCAATCCATAGATGGTGGTAATGAAAGAGGGAACCAATCCTCTACCTCTAGAATGCAAGTCAGAGTTTGGGGTTTTAATAAAACAGCCCTTGCATTTAGCTCTAATTTGACAACTGAACTTGTGGTTTATTTGTTAACTTTACATGGGGCTCTTTCTTTCTTTTTATCCTCACAGCCTTGACCCTTGAGGAAAGCTG
>CM019153.1:30308574-30391174 GCA_009733165.1 Naja naja
CATTTGCCTCATTGCTGAAAAAGGGACACCTAGCAAGAGTCTGCAAATCATCCAGAACTCCACCCAACAGAAGGAAGTTTGCTGCAAGCAAAGACAAAGAAATTCAAGCCTAACAACCTCAGTGAGAAAATGGAAGTACAGAAGCAAATGGGAAGAATGAAACTCATCAAACAGTAACTATTGGTCATTCTTCCCCTTTAAAAGCAGAAAAATGCATGTCAAGGTACTTATTGAAGGCCTTGCCAAATGGAAGTGGACTCAGGCTCTTACCTATCTATGGTGTCATGGGACACTATTCACAGACTACTTCTAACATCCAGAAGAATCACTTCAAAAAGCAAGCATTGACTCTTAAAGACTACCAAGGGAACAAGATTCCAGTAGTTGGAACAAGATTCAGCGTGAAATTCAAGGGCCATACCAAGCTTCCCACTGACCATAGTGGACAAGGATCGCCCAAGTCTGCTGGGCCTTGAATGGTTCAACCCACTGGGCATCGAGGTGACTGGCATCAATCACGTGAGCAACACTGAGTGGGAAGAGCCTTGAAGTCTGAGTTTCCAGGATCTTCAGCGACGGATTAGGCAGTGCCCAGGGACCCCTATCTCCTTTAACCTAGATCCCAAGGTACAACCAATCCGTTTAAAACCCAGAAGGGTTCCATTTGCCTTAAAGGAAAAATTGATGCACAATTAGATAAACTAATAGCCCAAGGGGTTTTAGAGCCCACTGACCACTCCAGGTGGAGACACCCATAGTCACACCAGTCAAGGCTGATGGGTCTGAGAATCTGTGGAGACTACAAGGGACATTGAACCATCGCTACAACAGGCATATCAGTTCAGTAGTGTAATAAATGTAATCATTTATTACATTCTCTTGGAGGGGGCACAGTATTCACCAAATTGGACTTGGCCCAGACATATCAACAGTTAACAGTTGATGATGCCACTGCAGAAGCCCAAACTAACCCATAGAGGTGCTTTCAAATGCAAAAGGTTGCAATTTGGAGTAAGCGTGGCACCAGGCATCTTCCAAAGCCTTATGGAAAGGATGCTAAGGGTTGCCAGGGTGGTGCCCTATTTTGATGACATTTTAATTTCTGCTGCAAATGACACTCAGTTACACGAGAGACTCAGAGAAGTCTTAATCAGATTCAAAAGCGGGGTTAAAAGTCAAAGAAGAAAAATGCACACTTAGGACAGTTAAAGTGGAATTCTTGGGTTACATGATCGATAAACATGGCATCTACCCCACAGAGGCCAAAGTTCAGGCAATCAAAGCCCCCAGGCCAAAATGCAAAACAGATTTGCAAGCATTTTGGGACTCATTAACTTTTATCATATGTTTCTACCTCAGAAGGCAACCATTGCAGAACCCCTACACAGATTACTGGACAAAAAATTTGCATGGGTCTGGGGCAGAAAGGAACAAGCTGCATTTAACAATGTTAAGAGACAAATCACGCTGATTCTGTACTGATACAGTTCTCTGAGAACTTGCCTGTTGTACTGACTTGTGATGCATCCCCTTTTGGAGTGTGTGGGGGGTGTTGAGCCACATGGTTCCCAGGAAGGAAGCCCCTATTGCATTTTACTCTCGCTTTGACTAAAGCAGAGAGGAACTACAGCCAACTGGACAAGGAAGCTTTGGCAATTGTAGCAGCTGTCAAGAAATTCCATGAGTATCTATATGGAGAACATTTACTGTTGTCACAGATCACAAACCTCTTTAGGCATTGTGGCAGGGGACAAACCAACGCCCATCCTGTCACCAAGAATGCTGAGATGGACCGAATTTCTTGCTGCTTATTCATACAAACTGATCCACAGACCTGGTAAAGATATTGGGCATGCAGATGCTTTGAGTCGCTGCCCACTTCCTTCACACATTGAGGACCCTGTTCCTGAGACTCACACCTTTTTCCTAGAAACTGTTGCCAAGCTTCCAGTACACGCTGCTGAAATTGCCAGAGACTGCCAAAGACACTTTATTGGCTCCTGTTATAGGCTGGATTAAGAAAGGTTGGTCACTTCAAGATCTACCTCAACTTGCCCAACCTTTTAAATCCAGGCAAACTGAATTATCTGTATTAAGAGGATGTATTTTGTGGGGTAACAGGGTGGTTATTCCTGCAAAACTACAAAAGAGGTTTTGAAATGTTACATGAGGGTCACCCGGAATTGTCAGAATGAAGAGATTGGCCAGGAGTTATGTATGGTGGCCAGGTATTGACAAAATGGTTGAAAACTGGGTTGCATCTTGTCCCAACTGTCAGGTAGTCAGACCTACCCCACCTCTCGCCCCCACACAGGAATGGGAATGTCCTAGGGGCCCATGGTCCAGGATTCACATTGATTTTGCTGGCCCTACCAGAGGGCATACTTTCCTTATTATAGTAGATGCATATTCCAAATGGCTAGAGGTTATCCCTCAAAAAGCTTAAAAAGCTTTTTGTAACTCATGGGTTACCTGATATGCTTGTTTCTGACAATGGTCCTCAATTTACATCCAACCTTTTTGAATCATATCTAGCACAACAGGGTATCAGACATGCCCTGACAGCCCCTGGGCATCCTTGACTAATGGCGGGCTGAACGCATGGTACAATTTACCAAGGAAAAGCTTCAGCAATTGGGTCCAGGGGACATCACTGAGAAAGTTGAAAAACTACTCAGTGTCCAGCATATCACTCCCAACCCCTCAACTAATTTAACCCCAGCTGAATTGTTGATGGGTAGGAAACTCAGGTCTCCCCTTGACCGCCTTCATCCCACTTATGCACCAACGCACTAGATTCCACTAGCAAAATTACATTCACTGTGGGTGATTCTGTTTATGCTAAGAACCTTATAGTTGAACCATTATGGACTCCTGCTGAGATAACCCAAATCACAGGCCCCAGGTCTTACAGGGTACAAACGGAGGATGGTGTCCTCTGGAGCAGGCACATTGATCAGTTAAGATCCAGATTACCTCAGGAGCATCGCCCTTGCTCCTCTCTGGTCCCCATACCTACTGCCTCTTCTAGGGGGGAAGGAGAGGATTATGAGAGTAATCAGCAAACAAGAATCAACCCCATGTGTAACGAGCTAACACGACAGGAACCATTCCAAAACCTGTTACAGTGCCAACAACCATTTTCACAAATGGAAGATTGCACATCACTACCTGACTTAGGTGCTGACATTGGGTTGGAGATGGATTGGGAGGAGAGACCAGGTTGTAGTAACCAAACAGGTTCTACCATTACTAGTAGTCCAAGTCAGGAAATGTCAACAGACACATTTCCTTCCTCACAAGGTGAGAACCCTAAAACACCTGAACCATGTAGGTCTCAACATACACGTAAGAGCCCCACCTATTTAAAAGAATACATTAGATAGATGGGGTTTTTAGTATGGACTAAACCTAGTGGGGAGGGGTGTTATGTATGCAGTGTTTGAAATCATTGGTTTAGTTTGAATTGTTCTTGTAAAGTGTTGGAGATGATTGGTTTAAAAAGTGTGGGAAAATCCTGCACTCTGATTGGCTGTCAGCTGCAGCTGCTGGCTATAAATAGCAGCCACAGCAAAGCCAGTCGGGTCCGTTCTGAGCTGAAGTCACTAATAAACTTAAGAGCTGAAGTACTCCGCGTCTGCCTCTTCATGCAAACTTAACACAGATGATTTGGTGGGGAGATTGATACTGCTGATAAGATGTCTGCCATACTTCCTGGTTTTACACACAGTATTACAAAGATTTGATGAGCTGTTATCTGATCAAGGAAGGAGCATTACTAAGAAAGATATAGTAGATACACTGCAGCTACAATATTGCTTTGAAACTCTCTGTATGGCAGGTGTGTTCCACGTGTGGCTTGGAAGAATTTCATCAAACTACCCCACAAGGACAAAAGCACATGGAGAACAGCTGCAATGGTGTGTTTCTATGTGTATGTGTGTGTGTGGGGTAAATCTAGGACATGTGCATGTGGGATAGCTGAGATATAGCTTGATTTCTGGAATGGTATCAGTAGTGGGATCCTACCTTAGTAGCTACCAGTTCAGCAGGTGATTGTGCATGCGCGTGCCCCTAACGCACGCACCCCTAACAAGCCAATCAACTGAGAGGATGAAGAATGAAAAGCTAGGAGTGACCATCCTACCCTCCCATGTGCTTTTCAATCTTTTATCCTGTCAGCTGATTATTGGAGGCTTTGGTTAGGCCAAGCTGATAGTGATTTTTACTACCTGTTCGGCCGAACCAGGCCAAACTAATAGCATACCACCACTAAATGGTATGAGGGAATAACTTTGGAAGATGGGGATGAAAGATGCTTCCTAGGGAACCATCAGATAAGAGAGGGCATAGTTGCAGCTGCATAATGGATGGAGAAGGAGGCTCAGAAGGGACCCTTCCCCAATTCTCCTACTGTAAAGGGGATTGGTAGACATGCAAGTTACTGTTCATGTAGTCTTACAATCAAGTAGAATTAGCTCATGTGGTTTCTATCTGGTCTGCCTGGGAAGGCTGACGGTTTCTTAATTTGACTGCTTATGATATCATCTGCAGTCAAGTACAAACCTACTGAAGGATGTGATAGTTGGAAAAGAAGTGTGTGTCCCATCTTTAGTGTCCTCTTGTGTTGTTGTTGTACTGCATTGTACAGTCAGAGCCCAGAAAGAAGACATGGGCACTGGAATTGCACAGATGCCTGGCACTGTTAGTGTTCAACAGAAAAGGGGAGGGCACCTGCATCAATTGGCTGAATGCCATCCTAATAGCAAATAAGTATGGTGAGAATAAGAGATGCAGTGGCTCAATGGCTAAGACACTGAGCTTGTCGATCAGAAAGGTTGGCAGTTCAGCGGTTCGAATCCCTAGCACTGTGTAATGGACTGAGCTCCCGTTACTTGTCCCAGCTTCTGCCAGCCTAGCAGTTCAGAAACATGTAAAAAGGCAAGTAGAAAAATAGGGACCACTTTGGTGGGAAGGTAACAGCGTTCCGTGCGCCTTCAGCGTTTAGTCATGCCGGCCACATGACCATGGAGACATCTTCCGACAGTGCTGGCTCTTTAGCTTTGTAATGGAGATGAGTACCGCCTCCTAGAGCTGGAAATGACTAGTATGTGTGTGCAAAGAGAACCTTTACCTTTATCTTTTATGGTGAGAATGAGTAGGATCTGGTTAGAATAACTTCTTTGCGGTCCCTCCATTCACTGCTTGGCAACTAACATATACAAAGGATCCTGGGATACTTTAGAAATGATACCTTGATGTCACAGAGAGTGTGCTTTTATCTGCAAAATGTAGGAGTCCTTGACTTATGACTGGTTGTTTAACAACCATTTGAAATTATGATAATTCTCTCCAGAGTTACTTAAGACCTCTTTTCAGAGTTACGATAGCAACACAGACTGCTGCAGTTATGTGATTGCATTTTGGGGTCTTGGCAACTGGCTCTACATTTGTAGCATCTAGCAGTCATGTGAATATGATGTGCAATGTATTTTTTGCCAGTTTGGCATTTGCTTCTGGTTTCTGGCAAAAAAACACCCATTGAGGAAAATGGATTCACTTAAAGACCATTTGGTTTGCTTAACAACCATCATTAGAAATCCAGTCATGTGATGCCTCAACTTATGATTGCAATGGCTTACAGCTGTAATTCTGAGCTCAATTATGGTTGTTTTTTTTAATTAAAATTTTATTAACATAAAATGCAAAAATACAAAAGAAAATAATAGGAAAATAAGGGAGGAAAAAGGGAAGAGAAATATGTACAGCAAACAGAAAAAAGAAAGAAAAAGCATTTACTTGTGACTTCTTTTGGTGCAGTAAGTAAAGGTAAAGGTTCCCCTTGCACATACATGCTAGTCATTTCCGGCTCTAATGGGCGGTACTCATCTTTGTCACAAAGCCGAAGAGCCAGCGCTGTCCGAAGATATCTCTGTGATCATGTGGCCGGCATGACTAAATGGAGAAGGCACATGGAACACTGTTGCCTTCCCACCAAAGGTGGTCCCTATTTTTCTACTTGCATTTTTACATGCTTTTGAACTGCTAGGTTGGCAGAAGCTGAGACAAGCAATGGGAGCTCACTCCGTTATACAGTGCTAGGGATTCAAACTGCTGAACTGCCGACCTTTCTGATCAACTAGCTCAGCGTCTTAGCCACTGAGTCACCGCATCCCTCTTTGGTGCAGTAGAACAAAAAGAGCCTTGGTGGTGCAGGCTGTTAAATGCCTAGCACTTAATTCCAGCTGCCTGCAATTAGTGCAGGCTCGAATCCCACCAGGCTCAAGGTTGACTCAGCCTTCCATCCTCTCGGGGTAGGTAAATTGAGGACCCAAGATTGTTGGGGGCAATAAGCTGACTTTGTAAAAATGCCGCTTAGTAATAAGCAGGCATATACAATGGAATGAAGGCTATTGCTGAGCACATTGGGTTGTGCTCCAAACATTGTAAGCCGCCCTGAGTCTCCGGAGAAGGGCGGCATATAAATATGAATAATAAAAAAAACATAATAGCATCAAACTTTAACTTTGTACTTTTATATAATAATACAAACTAGCCATTCCTATAACAATAAACATATCTAAGTGGCAAAACCCAGATTCAAAGTTTCATTTTTTCCCCACCATAAGCAGTTTCAAAAAATTATGTTTGTAAGTGGTACATACACATGTATGTGGTTGTCAATACACAGCAACTTTGTGCTTTAAAAAAGAAGTTACAAATGTAATTTTTAAATTTAAAGAACTACCTGCCAAGCCCTACCCAGATGTATAAGTTTAAAGAAGGAAGGACTGTAAGACCTTAGTTAGGTGTCCATAATTTTAGTATTAGAAGTAAATATAGATTTTTGGAAACTGCAGAAGGAATTATCCATTCTTATCTATCTGCTAGTACATTAAGGTGGAGTTTTCAGAATGATGGGAATAGTTTCTTCTCAAGTTTCTCATTACCTGGACTGTATTCTTAACTGCTTTTAATATTCCTTCTAAGATTTTTCCAGCCTCTCCAATTTCCCACACTTTCTCCCCAAAGTACCTGGTTACCACCAGCTTGTAGTGTTAAGAATAAAGAGAGTAAAAGAAAATCTGGGAAAATCCTTGAGCAAAAGTCACAGGTTTTTGAATGCATAAGGTCACAAGTCCTACATGGCTTGGGTCCGGGGTACTTGCGGGAATGTTTCCTGCCAGCATCACATTCCGATTGCCCTGTATGCTCCCACAGACAGGGCCTCCTTGGGATACCGTCAGCAAGACATTGTCGGCTGGCAGGGCCCAGGGGTAGGGCCTTCTCTGTGGGGGCACCCACCCTGTGGAATCAACTCCCCTTGGACCTTTGTTTGGCTCCGGATCTTCGCTCCTTCCGCCATGACCTAAAGACTTGGTTATTTCAGCAGGCCGGCCTGGACTGAACCAAGAGGGAGGGGTTTCTTTTAATAATTTTAATGGTTTTAATAGTTTTAATGTTTAATATTAGGCTTGTACTGTTTAATTGTTTTTAGTTAACTTATTGTATTGTATTTTTTATTCTGTGAGCCGCCCTGAGTCCTTAGGGAGAGAGGGCATCATACAAGTCTAAATAATAATAATAATAATAATAATAATAATAATAATAATAATAATAATAATAATAGTTTAATTTGCCACAATTGCTTCTTAGCTTCCGGTGCCACCTGACTGCATGGATTGGTTAAAGTGGAAGTGAGCAAGATGGGGCACCACAATGGTTTGGAACCCCAATTCCAGTGGTGGGATTCAAATTATTTTACTACTGGTTTTGTGGGCGTGGCTTGGTGGGCATGGTGTGGCTTGGTGGCCGTGGCAGGGGAAGGATATTGTAAAATCTCCATTCCCACCCCACTCCAGGGGAAGGTTACTGCAAAATCCCATCCCCTCCCCACCCTACTAACCTGCTTCCCAGCTCCGTTCTCCTGTTCAGGGCAACAAAAGAAGACCCAGCCGATCAGCTGGGACTCGGGAGGCAGAGAATAGATGGGGGCGGAGCTAGTCAGTGGTGGTATTTGCCGGTTCGCCAAACTACTCAAAATTTCCACTACTGATTCTCCAGAACTAGTCGGAACCTGCTGAATACCACCTCTGCCCAATTCTCATCAATCCATAGATGGTGGTAATGAAAGAGGGAACCAATCCCTCTACCTCTAGAATGCAAGTCAGAGTTTGGGGTTTTACTTAAAACAGCCCTTGCATTTAGCTCTAATTTGACAACTGAACTTGTGGTTTATTTGTTAACTTTACATGGGGCTCTTTCTTTCTTTTTATCCTCACAGCCTTGATCCCTTGAGGAAAGCTGGGCTTTGAGAGAATATATAGCTGAACCTCCATGATGGAAGCTGACCCTGAGTCTTTGCAGATCAGGTCCAATCCCCTAATCCTGCACCTCACTGGCTTCCCGCTTTCCTGCTAAAAGTTTGGGGAGGAGCCACAACTCAGAGCATGTGGTGTCCCAGAAAGCAAATCCTGGCAAATCCTCCCACCATCATCCCTACTGTTATAATGTACAACTGGAAAGTCCAGGAGAGGAGAAAGGCAAGTTCTTGTAAACAGGCACCACAGGCGAGTGAAAAGGAGAAACCAACCGCCTGGTTTTTTTCCTTTCTGTCCCTTCTTCCCTCCCTCCTGCCACCACTAATAAGAGCTCCAACGGCTGCTCGGTCCTCCCTCTGCTGAATAAGCACCATGGGGAGTTTCTCAGGAACGCCTGGGCTTCAGCAAATCTTGGATGGCAGTGAAGGCCTGGCATTGGGGCCACCTTGGCTGTTGCCATGCTCTGCCCAGGTACCCATTACAGGATAATTAGAGAGGTCTGGGGCTGCCATAATAACAGCCTTCCCTTATGCTCAGGTGCAGTCATAATAAATGCTAATGTCTTCATCAGCCCCAAGTGCAAAACGTCTGTGCTGGAGAGCAAACTAAATAACCTGTGTTTGGGGTTAAAAAAAGAGAGAGAGAAAGAGAGAAGGAGACAGAGGAGACTGTCTTCACGTGAGGGTTTGTTAACAAGCCCTGTAGGCCTTGCTGCTTGGCTGGCATACCTAATGCATGCTTATGACGGGAATCACCCCATAGAATCTTAATTGTAAATAACCACTTGAGCATTCCTTCAGCCTGATTCACATTTAGGCTTCCTGTAGGCACCGGAGATTTGCTTAAAATTTTAAGCCCTTCCCAAATGCCAGCTTGGGAAAACTGATTTTAAAAACATTGTAAGATGGGGCCTAACGCCGCTTATGAATAATTGTTAGTATTGTGGGCAGGAAAAGGGGAACGGTAATTCTGGTTCAGTTGGGAGGCTACCCATCTTATAAAATAATATATAAATATAGATAGATAGATAGATATATAGATACATGATAAGGTTTTTTGGCAAGCCAAGCTGCAGCTGAAATGTCCCATCCTCTTCTCTCCCCTTTTTTTTCATTTTAAAGTCAGATGTTGATGCAGAAGGATTCCAGCTGAGTGAGGAGAGATGCTTTACTATCCACATTCATTTATTCTGCTTAAAATATGATATGGGGCATTTTTTTTGTATTCCCATTTATCCCTTGCCAAGAAATAATTAAGAATAGAAGCTAGAAGATTAATTTTAAATAAAAAAAAATCTCCTCAAATGAAAATGTCAGGTCATAAAAATTCCTTTTAAATCATAACAGCATATAAATCTTTGAAATTAACCATGTAATTACAATGTCTATCAACTTCTACCTTGAGCTTTGAGCCTCTCTTTTTAATCTTCCATTCTTTTTTTAATGAATAGCTATTTTGAAATTAAAAAGTACTGTTCATTACACATGCCCCACTATAATAGGGTTTTTATCATATTTGCTCTATTTAAAAATACTTGCTACTTTGTAATTATTCACACGCAGATCCCTTCCTATATTGAGCAGAAAATAAAAAATGAAATGGAAGTCAAAGGTGCTTCAGAGCTGAATGATTTACACAATTCATTAAGGACGGTGATTTTTCAGTTAGCATCAGATTAAATGGTTACTTACTCTCAAATAGCCCTTGGGGAGTTGAATTGCTGGGTAGCAAACAGATTAAAGTTTGCATTGAAAGAAAAATTGAATTCAGAGGTAATCAATAGCATAATAGGGGCAGTGAGTGGTGCCTGCTGCCTGAAATGAAATTACCATATTTTTAATCTTAATTTTCCACTCTGTTTATCTGACAGTGTGGATGTGCAATCCAAACAGATAATGAGAGAGTAGGATATTGACACTGCTGTCCTCTGGAGTGCTTGTTTTCAGTGATTAAATGCTGTGATCTGTGATTACTTTGTGAGGGGATGTCAGAACTGCTGGCCAGGGCTGCAGAAGGGACATTCAACTCAGCAGCTGCAGCTTCCCTGTCTCCCAGCCCTGATGTTTGAAATTCATTTTCTGCCTGGGAGTCAAGCAGCAGACGGGCAGAGGCAGGGAGAGATGGAGAAAGGAGCAAACGGAGGCCGAGATGTATGTCTTTCAACCATGGCACCAAATGGCCATCAGAGCTCTTAATTCTTAAAAAGAATCTACAAAGCACAACAAGAACAACAAAGCTAGATCATTCAGAAGGTAGAGTGTCTGTTCTTCAAAATATACGCCTATCCTATAAGAAGGGATGAATTCCCAATGAAAGAAAGTAGGGACACAAAAGCCGGACACACCCAGCAAACATTTCCAGGGAAAGTGAATTATCCTTGTGAACACCTGCAAAAGGGTATCAGTAAAGCAAGGTGGGATGCCGCAAAATGAAAGGCTCTTGATCAATGTAAAAACAGACAAGCATAAATATAACCAACTGCTGCGCAGGGAGTCTTGAAAAAGATAGACAAAGCAAAGGCAAACACGGATAGCCTTAGGGAATCCAAGGTTTTAGAAGGGAGATGGCATGGAGATTTCACAGACAAAGGAACTTCGTGGGATTTGCTCAAACACTGGTTTCCAGCCTATTTTTATCTTATGGGATTGAAGTTAATTGTACGGTGAGGTTGTCACGATGAAAGAGAGAATGGCAGTGATGGCACTGAAGCACAAAGAAGAAAAGGGAGTCATTAACAGCTGTGGGCACATGTGACCGCCTGAGCTTATCACACATGTTAGAAGACTTCTTGTTAGTTCCCGTTTGGGTAATCCCTGCATATGAGGAGGAACTGTACCTGTACAGTACAGTACTAAAATAAAATAAAATAAAATAGTGGTGCTGTTATGTAATGTAGACTTTTTGTTATTACATAATAAATATGATATAGCCTCCATATAATATAATTTATGGGTTTTCCAACTTCTGTGAGAAAAGGAGCATTTTTGTGGTAGATTCAGCACAAATTCCATTGCTCAATGATTTCTAAAGCAATTTTGGATTCACATCTAAAATAGACAACTATTGCTTCTTCCTCATGACTCTTAGAAAGAATGAAGAAGATGGGCAAGATGGTTCTAATCCAGTGGTGGTATTCTACCAATTCAGCCAGCTTGACTGAACCGGTAGCTCCGACGATCATCTGTGAGCGAACCAGTTCACTCCGACGATCAGCTGCTGGGCCCTCCTACCAACCCCAGCTCTATACTGACCTTTATTTCCTGCTTTTCAACCTCAGCTGCTTCACGCAGCACCTCCGATTGCCGTACGTCAGCTGTTTTACACACAGGGCTTGCAGCAAAAGGTGAGTTGCAAATGCTGTGCGTGCACAAAGCACACATTTGGAGCGCACGTGCTCACACTGAACCGGTAGGAAAACAGGTGAATATATCATATATATCGATATCGATATCGATAGAGGGATAGAGATAGAGATAGATAGATAGAAACATAGATAGATAGATAGATAGATAGATAGTTAGTTAGATAGATAGATAGAGAGAGAGAGAGAGAGATACATAGAGTATGTGTGTGTGTTTATGTATATATACACACACACACACACACGTGTATGTGTGTGTGTTTGTGTGTGTGTGTGTATAAATCCATCTAAGTGGGTCGCTAACATGATGCCTATGTGTACACTTGATAAGTTATTTGCTGTTTGATCTCTCTACAACTTTTCCTTCAGACCTGTTTATTTGTTTATTTATTTAATGTTTGTTTTGGGGCTAGTTCAGCATGCCTTACACAGGGTGACCTTTTAGTCTTGGTAAATAGGCTGGTGGCAGAAATTACATTAGAATAAAAAGCAGCCCAAAGTGATAACGGCATGATAAATGTTCTGGCTTAGCCAGACTTGTCAGGCAGGATAGGATAGGACAAGGAGTTAACCTTAAAATAACCAGCATTTGTCAGTGTCCTTACACGTTTTTTTTCATGCATCCCATAGGCAGGCAACCATATTTAAGAAGTTCTGGGTACCATTGTTGATGGTTGTCTGTCTATTATTTCAGTTTCTTCTACAGTTACAATAAACTCTGCAAATCTGTTATACCATACTTTCTAAATGTAAATCTCTGCTCTTTAAAATCTTATAACGTTGCCTATAACAAATAGCCCCTGAAATGCAAACAGTTTTCAAGGAGAGACTGTTCTCAGATCCATTTAAATTACAGCTTAAAGGTTATAAGATGCCTTTTCCTTTAACAACTTGAAGGCTAGAATCTTGTAGTTCTAGCCATTATTTAAAAGTGTCTGAAGCTGTTAGAAGACAGCTGTTCTGCTCCCTGCCCTTCCAAAAGATTGGAAGACAAACTGATCTCGGGCTTTTGGTTTGCAAATCTGATCATATCCCATCCCAGCCTTTCCAAAATGGCTCAATAGAAAAAAAGATAAAGTTTTTTTTTAAGCAATGGAAGAGAGACTTATCTACTTGTTCAAATCAAGGATGTTGAGTGGAGGAAACTGTGCCCTAACGTTCAAGATTCATCATTCATTGCTGATTTGTTGTCCTTTCAATAGGCCTACTCTGCAGAAATGCAGAAAATCCATTAGAGACATGGAGAGTTTACTTTCTGCCATCACTGTCAGGTAACAAAAAGAAAGAAAATCAAAGCCATCAGTGGTTTGAACAACAAAAATGTTTTTCATCCTGTGTTTGGTAGCCTTGAATTTTCCAATAAGTTCTGTGCTCGGAGTTTGCTTAGAAAGTCCTTCTTGCTAACTTTAATAATAGATCAATCAATCAAACAGCAAAGTATTAGTAAAATTCTACGGTAACCTTATCTGCCTGCTGGTGCTGTTGTGAAATTGTGAAGGCCAAAAAATTATCATAGAATCATGGTATGAGACAACAATGTGCTGCGGCACTGCCCCCCCCCCAAAAGCTAACACAGTCCTTAAAAAAATAATAAGAAAGGTAAAGATTTCCCCTGTCCAGTCATGTTCAGCTCAAAAGGTGGGGTGCTCATCTCCATTTCCTAGCTGAAGGAGCCAACATTGTCCAGAGATGCTTCTGTGGTCATGTGGCCTGCATGACCGCAGTCTTAGGTTGCATAAATGGAAGGATAGTGTCAAGACATATGAAGTGATTGTACCTTTTTTATTGCAGTGGGAGACCACACCTGAAATATTATATGGCCTCCTACTAGAGCAGGAAGTTCAACTAGAAGATCTGCAAGATCCCTTCCAACCTTATTATTCTATGCTCTATGTTTTAATCTCTCTTTCATATCACTGCACACTTTATACTAGTTGTTAAGTTTGCATGAAGAGTCAGACGCGAAGAGCTTCAGTGAAGAGTTTATTAAGTGACTACAGCTCGAATGGACCCAACTTGGCTGGGCTACGGCTGCTTCTTATAGCCAGCAGCCGTAGTTGCCAGCCAATCAGAGTGCAGGGTTTTCCCGCACTATTTAAACCAATCCTATTTGACATTTTACAAGAACAATTCAAACTAAACCAATGACATTCAAACCTACATACATAACACCCCTCCCCACTAGGTTCAGTCCATACCAAACCCCAACCTATGTATTCTTTTAAATAGGTGGGGCTCTTGCGTGTACGTTGAGACCTTCGTGGTTCAGAAGTTTTAACATTCTCACCCAGTGAGAGAGGAAATGTGTCTGCTGACATTTCCCCACTGGGACTTCCTGTGAAAGAAGACCCTGTTTGATTGTTAGAATCTGGTCTCTCCTCCCAACCCATCTCCAGCCCAATGTCAGCACCCAAGTCAGGTAGTGATGTGCAATCTTCCACTTCTAAGGATGGATTTTGGCATTGTGACAGGTTTTGTAATGGTTCCTGTCGTAATGGCTCGTTACACATGGGGTTGATTCTTGCTTGCTGATTTTCCTCCTGTTCTTCCCCTTCCCCCCTAGAAATGACATCAGGTGAGGGAACTAGAGAAGAACAAGTGCGATGTTCCTGAGAGAACCTGGATCTAAGTTGATCAATGTGCCTGCTCCAGAGGAGTCCATCCTCTGTTTGCACCCTGTAAGAACGAGGGCCTGTGATCTGAGTTATCTCAGCAGGAATCCACAAAGGTTCACCTATAAGGTTTTTAGCATAAACAGAATCACCCACACTAAATGTGCGAACTTTGGAAGTGGAATCTAGTGGAGCGTTGGTGCGTAAGTGGGATGAAGGTGGTCAAGGGAAGACCTAAGTTTCCTACCCATCAACAACTCTGCTGGGGATAAGTTATTAGATGGGTTAGGAGTGATGTGCTGAACACTAAGAAGTTTTTCAACTTTCTCAGTGATGTCCCCAGGACCCAGTTGCTGAAGCTTCTCCTTGGTAAAACGTACCATGCGTTCAGCCCGCCGTTAGCCAAAGGGTGCCCAGGGGCAGTAAGGGCATGTCTGATACCCTGTTGTGCTAAATAGGATTCAAAAGGTTGGATGTAAATTGAGGGCCATTGTCAGAGACAAGAACATCAGGTAACCCGTGGGTTACAAAAGTTTTTGAGCTGTTTGATGACAGCATCAGTTGTGGTGGATGCCATGGGATTACCTCTAGCCATTTGGAATATGCATCTACTATAATAAGAAAGGTGTGCCCTCTGGTAGGGCCAGCAAAATCAATGTGAATCCTGGACCACGGGCCCCTAGGACATTCCCATTCCTGTGTGGGGGTGAGAGGTGGGGCAGGCCTGACTACCTGACAGTTGGGACAAGATGCAACCCAGTTTTCAACCATTTTGTCAATACCTGGCCACCATACATAACTCCTGGCCAATCCCTTCATCCTTACAATACCAGGATGACCCTCATGTAACATTTCCAAAACCTCTCTTTGCAGTTTTGCAGGAATAACCACCCTGTTACCCCACAAAATACATCCTCTTAATACAGATAATTCAGTTTGCCTGGACTTAAAAGGTTGGGCCAGGTGAGGTAGATCTTGAAGAGGCCAACCTTTCTTAATCCAGCCTATAACAGGAGCCAACACAGTGTCTTTGGCAGTCTCTCTGGCAATTTCAGCAGCATGAACTGGAAGCTTGGCAACAGTTTCTAGGAAAAAGGTGTGTGCCTCAGGTTCAAAGTCCTCCTTGTGGCAAGGGAGTGGGCAACGACTCAGCACATCAGCATGTCCAATGTCCTTGCCAGGCTTGTGGATAAGCTTGTATGAATAAGCAGCAAGAAATTCAGTCCACCTCAGCATTCTTGGTGACAGGATAGTAGGTGTATGCTTGTCTCCTGCCACAATGCCTAACAAAGGTTTGTGATCTGTAACAATGGTAAATGTTCTCCCATACAGATATTCATGAAATTTCTTAACAGCTGCAACAATTGCCAATGCCTCCTTGTCCAATTGGCTGTAATTCCTCTCTGCCCTGGTCAAAGTGTGAAAGTAAAATGCAATAGGGGCTTCTCTCCCACTGGGAAGCCTGTGGCTCAACCCCCCACTCCAAAAGGGGATGCATCACAAGTCAGTACAACAGGCAAATTCTCAGAGAACTGTATCAGTACAGCATCAGATGTGATTACTCTTTTAATACTGTTAAATGCTGATTGTTCCTTCCTGCCCCAGAGCCAAACAGACTTTTTATCAAGTAATCTATGTAATGGTTCAGCAATGGTTGCCTTCTGAGGTAGGAACATGTGATAAAAGTTAATGAGTCCAAGGAAAGCTTGCAAATCTGTTTTACATTTAGGTCTAGGGGCTTCTTTGATTGCTTTAACCTTGGCATCTGTAGGGTGGATGCCATGCTTGTCAATCATGTAGCCCAGGAACTCAACCTTGTCAGTTTTGCTGGGACTTGAGTGGTTCAATCCACTAGGCATCGAGGTGACTGGCATCAATCACGTTTAGGAGTCCTTGAAGTCTGAGCATTTTTCTTCCTTGACTCTTAACCCCGCTTTCCTGAATCTGGTAAGGACTTCTCTGAGTCTTTCTTGTAACCGAATGTCATTTTCAGCAGAGATTAACACATCATCAAAATAAGGCACTACCCCTGGCAGTCCTTGGAGCATTCTTTCCATAAGGCTTTGAAAGATGCCTGGTGCCACACTTACTCCAAATTGTAACCTTTTACATTTGAAGGCACCTCTGTGAGTCACAATGGTTTGGGCCTCTGCAGTGGCATCATCAACTGTTAGTTGTTGATATGCCTGGGCCAAATCCAATTTGGCAAAGACTGTACCCCTGCCAAGTGAATGTAACAGATGATGCACCACTGGAACTGGATATGCGCTCTGCTGCAGTGCATGGTTCAGTGTCCCCTTATAGTCTCCAGAGATTCTTACTGACCCATCAGTCTTGACTGGTGTGACTATGGGTGTCTCCCATCTGGAGTGGTCAGTGGGCTCTAAAACCCCTTGAGCTATTAATTTGTCTAATTGTGCATCAATTTTTTCCTTTAAAGCAAATGGGACCCTTCTGGGCTTTAAACGAATTGGGGCACCTTGGGATCTAGGTTGAAAGTGATAGGGGTCCCCATATACTTGCCCAATCCTTCGCTGAAGACCTCTGGAAACTCAGACTTCAAGGACTCCTCCCATTCAGAGTTGCTCACGTGATTGATGCCAGTCACCTCGATGCCTAGTGGATTGAACCACTCAAGTCCCAGCAAGCTTGGGCGATCCTTGTCCACGATGGTCAGGGGCAAACGTTTGGTGTGGCCTTTGAACTTCACACTGAATTCTCTTGTTCCAACTGCTGGAATCTTGTTCCCTTGATAGTCTTTAAGAGTCAGTGCTTGCTTCTGGAAATGTTTCTTCTGAATGTTGGGAAGTAGCCTGTGAATAGTGTCCCATGACACCATAGATAAATAGGAGCCTGAGTCCACTTCCATTTGGCAAGGCCTTCCTTCAATGAATACCTTCACATGTACTTTTCTGCTTCTCAAGGGTGAAGAATGACCAATGGTGACTGATGAGTTTCATTCTTCCCATTTGCTTCTGAGTTGCATCCCATTTTTTCACGGAAATTGTTGGGCTTGAATTCTTTCTCAGGAAATTTCTTCCTACTAGGTGGAGTTCTGGATGATTTGCAGACTCTTGCTAGGTGACCTCTTTTCTCACAACGTAGGCAGATGGTGTCTAAAACTTGCATTCAGTGCGGGGGTGGCCCCCCACCCACAGCCTCTGCAATAAAATTCTTGCCTCTTTTTCCCAGGGTCTTTCCTTTTCTTCTCCATTCTGAGTCTATAAATTCCTTCCTCCACCTCACTGCAGTCTGAATCAGAGTCTATTTGCTCGCATGGGTTGTTGTGGACTTTTCCACATCAGAATGGCTTGAGGCCTTGTTAATTTTCTTCATGGCTGCTGCTGAGGACTTGGTTGCTTCTGCTGAAACAGCTTCCTCTATGGCCTCCTTAAACGTGATCTTAGGTTTCATTAGTAATTTGCTCTGTAAGACCTTATCCTTAAGGCCTAGAACAAATCGATCACGCATGGCCTCTTCTAAGTTGGTAAACTCACAAGCACCCCCAATGTCCCTTAAACTTGCCACGAAGTCGTTAACATTTTCGCCTTCCCCTTGATCCCGACGATAAAACTCGTGTCTCTTAATGAGGCACGATACTTGTGGGGCGTAATGGGCTCTTAAAAGTTTTTCTAAATCAGGCCATTCCATTACCATCAAGTCTGTAGCTCCCGCCAATGCCTTCGCCATCTTGAAGACTGCCGGACTGCAGTGCATGAGAAATACCGCCCTCTTCCGCTTCTCAGGGATATCGGCGAGGTCGTTTCCTTCCAAATACATTTGGAAGTGATCCGCATACGATTCCCAGTCTTCTGCCGCCGGATCGAACGGAGCTGGGGGGGTGTTCAGCGCAGCCATCTCGCTCTTCTGCTTGTCTTCCACGTTGTCTCTTCTTCAGAGGAATCCCATCCTCGTCGCCAGTGTTAAGTTTGCATGAAGAGTCAGACGCGAAGAGCTTCAGTGAAGAGTTTATTAAGTGACTACAGCTTGAATGGACCCCACTTGGCTGGGCTACGGCTGCTACTTATAGCCAGCAGCCGTAGTTGCCAGCCAATCAGAGTGCAGGGTTTTCCCGCACTATTTAATCCATTCCTATTTGACATTTTACAAGGACAATTCAGACTAAACCAATGACATTCAAACCTACATACATAACACTAGTGTTTTTCAAACATGACAACCTGAAGATATACAGGCCAGAATTCCTCAGCCAACACCAATCTGTTCTGAAAATTATTCATGTAATCATTTATACAGCCACTCATCTCACTTTTATGTGATACTGGGCTTACAATAAAATAATAAAGTATATAAAGTACAATAAAATAAAAATAAAGCTTAACAGCTGGGTGCAAGAATACTAGCTGGGGGAGAAAGCTTCAGTCAGTAGAAACTATTGTACCTATAATGCTATTAGGCAGGATGAACATATAAGGTGAGTATAACGTGACATTTACTGGTTCCTAATTCATTTGCAGGACCTGTTCCAAGTGCAAATGCTGATCTATAAATTTCTTCAGATATTGTGGTCAAATAATTTTAAGAATTCTGATGTCCTCATATTTTAATAGTCTGTACTTTTCCTGTGATTCTAGTAATTTTAGCATGTGTTTTATTGTTTTATTACATCCATGTATTTGAAGTTCTGTTTTTATTGCACATTGCTTTAGACCTCCTGTTGTAGGATAATGTAAAAAAATGTGTAAAAAGAGTAAATAATTTGCTCTATGGAACATCAATACTCTTTTACTTATATGGAAAAATAAAGCAGTGGCATAAAGAACAAATTTTATCACAAGAAAAACAACGCTTGAAACATTTTAAAGTACCGATACTAATAGTAATAGTAACAGAAATACTAATACAAATAAATTTATATGACATTCAACTCTGGATAGTTTACAAATCGTTTAAAACCTTAAAAACAAGAAAAAAAACAACACGACAGAAATGAAGAGGACAACAATAATAATTTAAGCTTATATGAATCAAAAAATAAATGCCGAACTCTGGCTGCATTGTTCCCATGCACTCATTCCTAACTAATCTGCTTCATAATGTCAGCTCTTCTTTCTGATTTTCTTGCATGATTTTCTCCTCTGCTCTTCCTGTCTCTAAACACACATTTCTTGCTGTACACATATCTTTTGTGAACATCAGATCTGCCAGGTTTCTCAAAGAGAAACAATTTTGTTCAGTCCTCCAGATAGTTTATGGGAGGAATCTTTTGACAGCGATGAACAAAAATGCTTGGATCAGAGTACAAAGCATGACACATTAACTAACTTTTTAAAATGTCAGTTATCATTTATCATTGCAAAGTATTGTTCATATCAATTAGTGAAGAATATCATAGGTGATTTTAGAAACCTTGCCAATAAAGCCAGTGGCAGATTTCCTGTCTGAAACGACAAGTTAAGGCAGGGAATTTCATTCCTTTGAGCAATCTGCTTGACAGCCATGATCCCAAACAACCTGAGGAAATGGACTTCTAGCCAACACATTTAAGATGAAGAGGGAGGGAAGTGAAAAAAATATCTCTGCAAGATTGCACCTTTTAATATAACTCCTGGTTCATTTTTACCCATGATGATAATTATTCCCTAGACCTAGTTATATGGAGTTATATGGCCTGAAATTATATATATGGTAAAGGTAAAGGTTCCCCTCACACATATGTGCTAGTCATTTCTGGCTCTAGGGTGTGGTGCTCATCCCCGTTACAAAGCTGAAGAGCCAGCACTGTCCAAAGATATCTCCATGGTCAACTCTACACACCAAAGGTGCATGGAATGCTGTTACCTTTCCACCGAGGTGGTCCCTATTTTTCTACTTGCATTTTTACATGCTTTTGAACTGCCAGGTTGGCAGAAGCTGGGACAAGTAACAGGAGCTCATTCCATTATGCGGTGCTAGGGATTCGAACCACCGAACTGTCAACTGACAATGATCAACAAGCTCAGTGTCTTAGCCACTGAGCCACCGCGTCCCCAAAATTATATACAGTATATTGTATATTTTATCAGGCACGTATGAACAGGATTTTTTAAATAAAAGTTCACTGAGAAATTAGGGAACACGTTTGTTTGTTTGATTCATTGATGGATTCATTGATTATGCACCATCAAGTTATTTTCAACTCTGAATGACCACATAGGTAGATTTCCTCCATGAATATCTGCCCCTAACCTGATTCTTCAGGTCTTCCAATGGTGAACTTATCACCATAGTAATGGAGTTCATCCACTTCTGCTGGTGGCCATTGTCTTCTTGTTCTCTTCCTTCCATCTTTCCCAGCATCAGAGCCTTCTTCAGAGAGGTAGGTCTTCATATGATGTACCCAAAGTAAGGCAACATGGAGGATGCAAGTATCTACCAGGGACTCCATGGTAGTTGAGCAATAGCCCTAATAGTCCAGGCCAATGCCTGAGGGTGGGAACAGAGCTGCAATTTGCTCTGCCCTTCACTTGATCTCTTCTAGATAAAAAGTTTAGAAAAGTGTAGAAGGTAGAAATTAAAAAAAACATAGTTGCATCTTCATGAGGATTATGGGGACGTGGGATGACTTGTGAAGGAGAGTAATAGGTAGTGAAAAGGGCTCTTTCCCTCTTCCCCTCCTTCCCTCCCTCCTTCCTTCCCTCGTTCCTCCCTCCCTCCCTCCCTTCCTTCCAGAAAAACTACCAATTATTATTCCTCTCTTGCCAAAGAGTGAAGTACCAAAGGGTGTGGTGGGAAAGTAAGATGGCAGATCAACCAGTATGGACCTAGAGAGGTAAAGAAAAAGGATTATGGGATGAAAATGCTAAGACAGGGTGGGTGAGTGGGAAGGGTTGGAATGGAAGTGAGGTAGAAACCTTCATGTAATGCTGCAAAAGAGATGTTGCCTGTTGAGCCTTACAACCAACTCAGTCTTGGATTTGCAATTTCATTTTGGTCTTTCTGGACAACATGTGGCTTCTGAATTTCAATTTTTGAATCACAGAAAAGTGTTTCGTATCTGGGATTATTCAGAAGTTAGAATTACTTTTAGGCATCCTCTCATTGGACAATCTACCTTAGAGACCTGCAGCTTCTTAGTTATTGTTCTATAAACACAATGAGTTGTGAGATGTGAGTTCCTGGCTCAGTATGGTTGACATCACAATGTTTGCCAGTCAGAACTTTATGTAGAATACAGGTGTCCAACTCGCCATATCACGTTGCCATCATGTGATGTTTTGCAATGTTTTTTCCCTTTGTGAAGCTGGTGTAGGTGGGGCCTGCACACCACACATCTGGCCCAAGAGCTGCCAGTTTGACACCCCTGGTGTAGAAGGACAGTGTGTGTATGTTGTATGTGAAATAGCTTACACTTTTGAATGTGTTGATTTAAAAACTGTTAGGTTTTACCTATTGTTAGACTGTCCTTTTGTGATTTTATTTCATCAATAGGTACGTGAAGGTTTAATCACAAATTCAAAAAGCTGGTCATTAAATTGTAAAGATTTTCAGCCACAACGTACCACTTTATTTTATTTAATCAAGATCTTTATCTGTAAAAAGAGGGACAGGGGAGGGAAGTGGAACAATAAGAGTTTGTCTGCTGAGAGCAGACAGTACGGATGGATAGCGCAGACAAACTATGGGAGATGTCTTCCAAAACAAAATTAGAATTTTATGTTTTAATTTAGAGCTTGAAGAACACATGCATTGCCTTATTGAGCACCTTTCACTGACTAGCATTAATTGTCCATTGGTTCCAGACTCCCACATAGTGAAAAGCAGAATAATAACATCCAACATATTCTAAAAATTGGATTAACCTGTATTGCATCAGGTAATGACCATTTGGTTAAAGTTTTCATTGTTTTAAGTTTACCTTGCAAACTATTCTTGACCCCATTGATTAAAGGGAAACTCATTTATTTTGTTTCTCTGGGTGAGGAATGGAGTCTTCCTAAAGGGTTATAATTCTACAGGTAGCTGTTATTATTTGAAAGCCATTTCCACCAGATACAATTCCCAGCTTTGCAATAAAATAAATCTTGTTTTTAAAATAAGCGTGTGCGTAGTTACGGTCTAGGAAGTCTTGGTCAGCACACAAGTAGATAATGTGTAGTTTAGGTTAGCAAATGGCACAACAGCTATAATAATAGAAAATGAATGACTTTCTTTTGGCTCTCTGCTGCCATTAATCAAATTATCTGTTTCTCTTCACCTTCATTTTGATGATGGTATGATGAAAATAAGGTGTGTAAGTTGAAGATTATATAGCAGTAAATAGGAACAAAAGTGCACTGTAACACTCCAGATGCCATAATTCTTCAAGTGTAGACCTTGAAAGAATTATTCATCTAAAAACAAGTCCTTATATTGATGCCTTAGTAGGCTATATTCATAAGGTTTTGTGTTGGATATTCTAAAACTGAAATATGAATCCATAGCATAAAATATAGATAATTTGAGACATTGAACTAGACAAATTTAGAATTCAACTTACACATGAAACTGTCATGGGGGGAGTGAGTAATAATTCATATTAGCATGATATTATAGGAAAAATTGGATTGGCATGGATGCTCAATGACCATTCTACATGCTTGGCAATCTAGTACATGCTAGGAGTTCCTGTTGATTAGGTTTAATAGATATACGATGGACATCAGTGTTATATAGCTGTAGCTAAAATTACAGATGCAAACATTGAGAAATTATGGCAAGGGTGTGCTGTCCAGACAGTTTATAGTTAATTGGGAATTGGGATACTTAGTTAGGAATTGGGAGTTGTCCTCTTAAGGGAATGCATCATGGTAAATGTAGTTAAGGTATCCTGGGAAATGTAGTCCATGTCATCTGGCCACATATGTAATCCTGATTGGTCACTGAATTGACCCTTGGTGGGTTGGGGGAGGTTCCTGTTTTCTTGCTTGGACCCCAGCATTGTGCCGGTGTCTCTCCCCTTTGCTCCACTACTATGGGATCAAAGATCACTATCCTTTTACACCAGAAAGTCAGCTATGCAGAGAATTGGACATTAAGATGAATCTCGACATAACTGTGAGTTATATTTGAGGATGCCTGATGAACCAATAAAGATACTTGGTATGGATGCCTTTGTGGAGTAAATCTGTCTGCCTTAAATTCAGCTAGTAATTATAAAGAGCAGAACAGTAAAAGGATGGTAATCTCCCATCCCATATCGAAGGAGCAAGGAGCAAGGAGGTGAGACACCAGCATGATGCTATTTAAATGCTCATCATGTTTTTCAATCTGTTGTCTACAATCTGGAGACACTGGATTTCAAAAATCTGGATAAACTCTAGGTGGCACTAAAGTAGTGGGGTAGGAGAAATAGCATCTTGGTGCTATTGAGTGATGGTTTGGATTTCTGCAACTCTGAGGTGGTAGTTTGCGGGAAGAAGGAAGTCAAGAGGTAAAGGAACTGACAAAGCATTTTTTAAATGTAAATAAATCAGTCACAGGGTTTTAGAGGGGAAAATGAGATTTTTGTTTATTTTGGAGGGCAGGAGACCTTAGAAAAAGCCAGAAGACAAGGAGCTAGATGAAACAAACAATTTAAAATGAATAAGTCAGTTGCATGTTTTGATGGCAAGTGTGTATGTGAATTGGTTATCTAATTTGATTGATTGATTAATTGATTGATTGATAAAAGGAACCAGACAGCAATGGGAGAGTTATATCCCTCAATTTTTAATGTTAGCTTGTTGTTCTTTTCACTGTGCTTGTACAAACAATATAAGCAACTACCAGTTAATTTAATGCAAATCCAATAAACTCAAGATTTATTCAACTTTAGTAGGGCAAACTTTGTACTTATACTTTGGTTTTATTAAATTTTGGATGCAATAGAGAACAGTAGAGTTCGTCATTTTATGCATGCAAAAAATCCCAGTCAAGGATCAATCATTAATGAATATGGCTTGCAAAATATAGGTTTAATAAAAATTTACAATATCAGCTTAGAGTACAATTACACCTTGGTAGACCCTCCAATTCTACAAGTGCCTTCTGACTTTTGGACTAGCTATAGACTTGATGCAATCAGTCAGCCAGGACTTTTCCAGCTGAAGTAGACTGTATATTAGTGTTAGATATCATAAAACAATTAAAGAGAATATAGGGGCACCATGAAGATTTGATCCGAAGGACATACAATCAGGAAAAAAATCAATGTAAAGAAGAGATTCAGTACATTTCTATGCAAAAAGATATTAAAGATTTTAGAAACCCTGTGAAATTAAAAGTAAAAAAAAATCCCTTAAACTCCAAGCTGCCCTAATAGCCAAATCTATATCTATCTATATATATATATAAGCAAAATACCACTCACACATCATCACAAAATCTCTAGAACCATAAAGCCTACAAACTTGAAATTTGGCACGTATATTCCTCTTGGCTTCTAGGTGCTTATTAAGAAAGATTTTTTTGAAATGACCATCAGAGCATTAGTATTTCGTATATTATTATTAACACTCTCTGATGCTAAGGAGTTCTCATCCTGCTCCCCACCTGAAAAGAAATCTGTTCCAAATGCAAAACACAAGCAGAGGTGAGGAGTTTCAGTTTCAGTTTCACCGTAGCAACCAGCTTTAGTACAGAACAGTTGAGCTAAGCCACACCCAGACTCCTTGCTGTCTCCTTCTTACTCACACAGAAAATACTGCTTCAGTTTCCAAACACCCCTCAACTCTCTCACACACTGACAGGACACTAGCCAGATGAATACTGATGGATGCTGTTAGGCAGAGGCAGAATTTTTTCCGCTTATTTTCCTCCCAAAAACTAAGACTGACCACATAGTTTCGTAGTGAAGCACGAGTATCAAGCTAGTAAATAAATAAATAATGGAAGATTAAAGTTTTGATTAGATGAAAGACACATGATATTTAAATGCCAATATCTCACTTAAACACCAACAACCACAAAAATTATAAGGAACGAATGAATGCTAATACATAGAGGAAATTATATATTCTTCACATAACTGTTTAACTTTT
Source organism: Naja naja (assembly GCA_009733165.1). Taxonomy (NCBI): domain Eukaryota; kingdom Metazoa; phylum Chordata; class Lepidosauria; order Squamata; family Elapidae; genus Naja; species Naja naja. Next base: position 30,333,869 of record CM019153.1, read on the forward strand.
ATAATGAATATATTATAAGAATACAAGTATTCTTCCAGCTTAGTTCTCAACTTACAACCACAATTGAGCCCAACATTTGGGTTGTTAAGTGAAACATTTGTTAAGTGAATTTTGCCCCATTTTACAACCTTTCTTGTCACTGTTGTTAAGTGAATCACTGGAATTGTTAAGTGAACTCACATGGACTGGTTGCAAATAGCTATGGCCTACTAGTGGACTATGGCCCTGTTCGACAGCAACAAAAATCAGAACAGCCAAAGCAATAGTAATGTAGGGCTGAAAAAGCTAGACCTTGAAAATGAGAAAAAAGGAAGAGGCCTTCAAATTATGGATTTGTTGGGGTCGTATTTTAAACGGGGCATGTTATACTGCAATAAGAGTTCATTCTTAGCCTGAGAAGCCATCAGCAAATGGCTTCCTTGTGTGTGTGTCCCTCCGAAACATAATTTTCCCTCCCTCCGCCCCAGGTGCCATGGCCATCCTTTCAGCTTTCTGAAAGAGCCTGAAGACTTGGCTTTGTCAACTGGTTTGGGACCCCAATGCAAGCATGTCATTCTGGAGTATTTTTAATGGATTAAGATAAGACCCCACCTTCTCCCTGTATGGATCTTGCTCCTATGCTCCCCATCTTTGTCAATATTAAACCAGTTTTAGCGTTACTATTTATTGTTTTGATGTTTTACATTGGGGTTTTATTGATTGCAAGTTGCCTAGAGTCTCCTCGAAGTATAATAAATAAATAGACTCCTGCAAGCTCATCCATTATTAGTAACAAGGCCTGCCTGCTCACCAGTTCACAGAACAGCCATTTTAAAAGTTCCAAGAGCTCTCTTTAACATCTAAGGAAATAGATTAGTTTTAATGGGAAATAATTCAACTGCTGAAATTTTTTGAATCCTATCTCTTTCATTACAATAAACCTTGCTAAGAAGCCCAGGTGAGATTTGTGCCTGGGAAAACACTTACTTGTGCTCTGAGTCAGCTGCCCAAAAACTTGACTTGTGCAGCCCATTGCAAGAAGACTCATTCAGGCCTGTATGAAACTGCCCCTTTGATCAGCCGTTTGATCAGGTATTCTGGGTGTGTGATGCAAATATTTGATAGACCAGAGGTCTCCAAACTTGGCAACTTTAAGACTTGTGGACTTCAACTCCCAGAATTTTGGGAGTTGAAGTCCACAAGTCTTAAAGTTGCTGAGTTTGGAGACTCCTGTGATAGACTATTAAAAATGACTATGCATGACAAGTTTGAGGGAAGGAGACAATAGATAAGATCGGTGGGATTTAAAAATAAAATAAAATAGAAGTGCCCTTGGGACAGCTACAAGTTATCACTGGAGAGAGATTAAGATGGTGAGCATTTGGCCATATAATTGCCAGGAGTCTAATACAACTTGAAAACCTGTAGTAGAGACCCTTATAAGATCAAGGTTATATAAGAACTAGTTTACATAAGACTTTTTTCAATGACAGTTTAGAAGTTTTGAGCTTTCCTTTTCTGAATTTTATTTTTATTTTACATTTTTTTCACTGTGGTACTTTAGATCAGTGGCCCCCAAGTTTTTGGGCTCCAGGGACCAGCTGCGAGGAGACAGGTTTTTCCGCGGACAGGAGGGGGCGTGGTTTAGTATGGGCTTTACTTGTTTGTGCGGCCTGGTTCCTGGCATGTTGTGGCCTGGTGCCGGTCCACAAACTGGGAGTTGGAGACCCCCACTTTAGATAACTATTCAGTCTTAAGACAGGCCGGGTTTAATATGATCGATATTAAATGACCTATACCCGACCTTAACATTTTGGAGAAAATAATATAAATAAATAGATGTTTTGTTCGAGTTTTAATGGTGTTTTTTAAAAAAATTGTGGTTAAAATGACCTCCACTTGTCTCCGTTCTCCCCTTCCCCCTGCTTAGCATGCCCTGAGTTTTGGAGTCCAGGCTGAAAAAAAAAGGCCGAAAAGGATATGAATGAGTGCAACACCAGATTTTCAAAAGGATTTTAATTAATAACTCTGTCTTGCCAAGCTTCTTTACAATGAAGCTTAGTTAGCTTATGGACTGTAATTCTAAAAAGGAACTATTGATATGTTAATTGCATATGATTATGAATGGCTATTTGTGGCATTGGATCTCACTGCTATACCAATTAGGCTCTTTATATTTGATCTCCATTGTCATGCATCCTGGGCGCTTTTCAGAATTCTTCTCTTTCTTTCCTCTGCCCCTCCTACAGGCTGTACACCATCTTTATGACTGCAAGCATCAGTCCATTTTGTGGCTTTTATCTTAGAAGTTACTAAGCACCTTCCCTGATTGGTAAATGGTAGAGCTAGAGCAATTATTATCGAATTGGCTCAGGTCATTCATTGTTGCCTCTGTACGAACAAGGAACAGTGTTGGCATCCAAGCTCAGAAAGAGCAACAACCCTAGTTTATCCACTGGGTGCCAACACTACACCACTGGATGGTGAGACTTAACGGTCTTCTCCTGTGCTGTGGCCATGGTGGGGTGTCCTCTGTTTGCATTAAATTTTTCTGTTAAACCTTTGCTATAACCATTGCTGAAACTACAACCTGATACATAATTATCTGCAAGTGATCCTTGTGGAAACCTGCATATTTAGCAGATATAAGAGCCGTGGGGGCAGCAGTGGTTAGAATGCAGTATTGCAGGCTAATTCTGCCCACTGCCAGCAGTTCGATTCTGACCAGCTCAAGGTTGACTCAGCCTTCCATTCTTCTAAGGTCAGCAAAATGAGGACCCAGATTGTTGGGGGCAATAGGATGACTCTGTAAACTACTTAGAGAGGGCTGTAAAGCACTGTGAAGCAGTATATAAGTCTAAGTGCTATTGCTATTTACGTACTTAGTTGTATGTCTACTTTTTCTCCAGCAACTCAAATGGCTTCCATGCCATCATCCCTGAAGAGCTAAGATTTGTCCCCACTTTGAACCTTTTCACAAGGCCCTGAAAGACATTGTTCTGTCAAAAGACCTGGGGACACTAAAGCGATATTGGGCCCATCAAATGGCTGGTCTGAGATGCCAACAGATAATTTGATAATCCAGAAGATCTACGATTGCGCGGAAATGGATAATTTCACCCAAAAGTTAAAAGGTAAGAAAGACTCAAAATATTTTACAGTTTGGGAAAGCTGGTATAATTGGATAAAGGATAGAAACCTGTAAGTAAACAGATAGGCAAGAGAAAATATGAAGAGGTCATGATAGGTGTATATACCAGATATAGAAACTAAGTATTAGAACATTGTTGGATAAAAACACACCATCTAAGCAATTAGAAATATTTATGTTCTTACATTTATTGGTTATGTATAACTTTTTGGTTTCATATTTTATGAAATGTTTTGTATTATGTATATATTTTTTAATGTTTAATAAAGTCTATTTTTAAAATTTAAAAAATGGCTGGTCTGATTGTTGTTACCATGGCTGTGGATTTTTGTATTGGATTTTTGTATTGGATTTTATCATTGTAAGCTGCCCAGAGTCACTGAGAGAGTGTTGAATAGCCATATAATTTTTCTTAAGTAAATAAATGTTCTGTGTGAAATCTTTACCATGTTTGACTAATATGTAACTATGATATATTCTTCCTTAAACTTCTGTATTCAAGGTTAAACATTCCAAATTCTACCACTTAGTTACTGACCCCCCGATTATCCTTGCTACTTTCCTCTGAATCCATTTTAATTTGACTCCTTCTTTAACTGAAGCACTCAACATTTGGGTTGGTACAGTTCAAAGTAGAGAAAACTATTACTTTCCAGTATTTGCAAACCAGACTTTTACCAATGCAACCTAAAAGCAGCACTTTCTCTGCAGCCCATCACACCGCATTGACTGAGTTTCATATTTGTCTAATAATTGGGTATTTTTTCGCCAATGCTGTAACTAAGCCAGATAGCTTTCACCCAACACTTGCATTTGACTTCAATTTCCTAAGTAAAATCCAATTTACTATCCCCAAAGTAAATAATATTGTACTTATTTCTGTTGAATTTCAGTAGGTTATTTTTAACCATTTTCCCTAACCTATCAAAATCATTTTGAATTTTATTTCTTTCTACTAAGCTATTCTGTATAACCTAATCTCCCCTTTCAAACTGTGAATGGAAGGGAGTTTTCCAGGATCCTCCTTCCAATAAAAAGACAGAAAGGGAAGGTGTGGGAAAACGTAAGGACCTGGGCCACAAAGATCATGGTGAAGTAGGTTTGTCCATCATGCATCTCTTTCCACGTAAGAGAAAAAGAAATGTGATCGTCAATGAATCGATAGGAAAGCTGCTTTGCATATCTTGGTCCATCTTTTTGTTATTATAATGCTAAGACAGAACATGCTGGAAGAAATTAAATGTTAAACATCAGATTGGAACAACCAAAGGAAGTTTAGCTATATTTTTTTTTCCTAACTGCAAAACCTGCGGCTGTGGGGGGAAAAGTCTATATAAAATTGTGGTGGGAGGTCACATCCAAACCCTCCACTGCCTTTTTTGTGCTTCCTCTGGAAATTCTGTGAAAATCTTTTGCATTGTTTCTTTCACACAACTTCACCACAGCAGCTTCAGCTGAGGCAGCTGAAAGGCCAGGGTTTCAGTTCAACCTCATTTGAGCTACCTAAAAAGGGGGGCTTAAAAAAAAAGAAACCATCCAACAAAAACAAAAATAAAGGCAGAGATTTGCCCAGAATCGGGGTGCAGCATTGTCCATAAAATGGCTATTATGTGGAACACAACCTCTTGCCAGTGTTCCTTCTCTCTCCCCCTTTACTCTCTCTCCCCCTCCTCAAATGTTCCCTTTTCATAATTAATCTAAAGCATGGACCAATCTTGAAAAGACAATTGTAAACTTCCTTGTGCTGCTTCATGGGTTTTAAGTGCCCACAAAAAAGGATTCCTTATGCTTTAATTTCTCTTTATTTTTCTGACTGTAAAGGCCCATGGGGTAAATGCCAGTCCCACAATCCTGCAGTTATACGGTTACTGTCAGCCTGTTCAATTGATGCTTCCTGTTCATTAAGCGTCCTTTCATCTCACAACAATGTACGAGCTTTGCTGTGCTTCTTAGTCAACGCCCATCTCTTCAATAGCCCATGAATAGTATTAAATAGTGTTTATGCTAGCTATTGTTGCCTTTTGTGTGGTTTGTCTAATTCACAGAGAAAAGTCTGCTTTTGTGGCCTAAGACGGGCTATACGTCATGGCACACCATGCGCCTTCTGATGGGTTCCATTCCTGCTGAGTGATAACATTAGAGGCCTTGGCTCCTTTGGAACACAATCCGCCATTCTTAAGACCGTCAATGCAACTCACAGGCAAACTAGTTTACTCTTTATATTAAGAGGTTTAGGGAGATAAAGCCGGGTGTAAATACCTGCTCATGCAACAAATGAGGGAGGGGGAGGATAGGACTGATTTGCAAAGTGTTTTGAAAAGCTCCCACGCTCTACAGATGCGGGAGACAGTATGGGGGGAGGACTCAGAAAAACAAAACAAAACAGGGAGGGAAAAAAATAGATTCCCTCCCCCCCCACCATATCTCATTGAAAATATATTAGCTCCCCATTCAAGTAAATGAGAGCAAGCCCCCCGTTTTCCTCCTCCCTTTTGTACAAATAAGGTTGCATTATTGCGGTCAGGTATTGTTCAAGATGACACTTAATACCAAAGTCACTGCTGCTTCCTTTCCGCATTGAAAATAGGCACAAAAGGGAGAGGAGATTGTATGGACGCTTATATTATCCTCTAGGTCAGGAGCCTTTGAGGTACAGGAACGATGCCAAGGCCTTTTGATGCGGGCAGATCATTAGGGCCTCAGTGTGTAACTGATCCTGGGCCGCCCTGGGCTCTGGCGGCATATGGTTGCCTCTCTTCACACACACCCCCACCTTTTTTTAAGCCTGACCTTTCCGTTCTGATTTAGCTCTGCTTTTCTCACCTTGCAAAAGATGGCCCATTGATTGTATTGTAACAAAGTGTGTCATTCACAAATGTAAAAGCTGTTTCAGCAAGTTGCATATACCAGCCCTCATAGCAGAAATGTAAAACAACAACAAAAAAAAATCAGCTTTAAAAGAAAGCACGCACACACACAGTTAGCCAATCAACTATATAACACCTGGAATACCAGGCAAGCAAATAATAGCGAAAGCACGTATGCCATTATTATTCCAGGCAAATAATAGAGTGGACGTTTGAGAAGGCTGCGGATGGGTAGGGGTGAAGGAAACAGATACTGTATCTGGATTTCAAATTCTTTTAAATGTCTACATTTTTAAATATAGCCGACAATGGTGAATGTCATCGACTTGCTTAGTGTCAAAATGTATTTTAATTTATAGCATATTCCCATAGCAAGCATCCCTTCTATTAAACTGCTCAAAACAATGAGGAAGCTTTGCTTGGCAAACTGCACAAGGCCACATAAATTACATTTAGTTGCTCAGATGTCAGTTGGTGGCAATTCTGAGGGAAATAAATAAGACTGACTGAATTGCGGTTAAAATTTTTCATACGGTATTTACTTGAAGGTAATTCCCATTAAGCCTTGTAGGATTTATTTCTAAATAACCGTATACAGAGACTGCAACTGTGCTAATTTGGATAGAACTGCCAATTCTATACTAATTAGAAGTAGGTCACAGGAACTATAAGAAACACCTAAGTAAGTATCTTATTATTTGTACTTTGCAACAAATGGTACACTGACCAGTGAAGTCTCCTCTTTAATTTAAAAAGGTACCATGTAAATGAGTAAAGATGGGATCTTATCTTTGCATAATACAGTAATTAATCAGTAAAAAAATAACAACATTTGTAATATAACCAAAGTGTGGATGATATTCTCTTCATTGTTGTGTACTAAAAATGAGAGTTGTGATAGAGATTAATGATTGGTCTGCAACGCTTCACAAACATTTGACCACAAGAATTTTTCTGCCTGTCCCATAAGATAAATCCCATCTACCAGGGTGGATATTAAAGAAGTCTTAGCATAGGTGCTCCCAGCTACATTTTCTGATTCCCAGATTCTTAAAAGTCCCTCATAAACTTGGTTTGAGACTCTTCACCAAGTTGGCAGTCCTTTTTGGAACTCATTCCAATTTGTCTCTGTTCTTTTTGAACTGTGTTGGTTGGTACTGGGCACAATATTCCAAGTAGAGACTGAACAGGGCAGAGTGGAACAAAGTGGAAGAATTCATGATCTGAGCTCGCAATTCCTAGTAATGCTTCCCAGGTCAGCATTTGTCTTCCCAACAGGTGCATCATACTGATGACTCAGATTTAATTTGAAAACCCACAAAGACACTCAAATTCTTTTTACATAGGTACAATAATTTATTTTTTCCCTTATTAAATTAGAACCTATTTATTTCAAGTTTGTCTAGATCATTTTGACTCTTCCCTTTCTAAAGTGTTACTTAGTGCTCCCAAGTTCTTGATTTCTGCAAACTTGTTAAATATCCTCTCAACTCACTTGGCCAATCATTGATTAAAAAAAATATTCAATACCACAAGCAACATGATAGAGCCCTTTGACAATGTATTCAATAATTTAACGTATTTGATTTAGGCATTGCCTAATTCCAAATAATGCCAATAAGCTTCTGTCAAGCTGAAGTAGAAACATTTATGAGTGCTCTTTGGATGTTACATGATGGATTCAACTATGTTTGAATCCAGCTGATAGCACTACCATCTAGCCCAGTGGTTTTCAAAGTATGATCTAGAGGTGCCTAGAGAATTCTGAAGACCCTTTATGGGGTCTAGGAAGTCAAATAAATAATTATTTTAAAATTTATCCATTTTAAATTATAATACAGTAAATATCAATAAATATAACCCCCATAAATGAAAGTTCTTTGGGGTCCTCAACAATTTTTAAGAATGCAAAGGCATCTTGAGGCCAAAATGTTTGAGAACAATTGACCTAGCCCATATGTCATTATTTTATGAAGAAGAGTATCATAACAGACATTTTCAAGCACTTTTATGAAATCCAGATACACTACAGTACATTTATACAGCATTCCCTTGATCTACTAAATGTTAGTAGATCAAGGGGATACTGTACTAAACTATTCACTCTTCCATCTTCAAAATCATTATATGAGTTTATTATGGATTGTGTCCATTCTATGAAATACTATTGTCATCACAGACCTGATGAAAATGAAAATTGGTTTGATTTTTGAAAACTATTCATAGCCCCTGTAAACAGTTAACAGTAACTGGAAAAGAGTCCCATTCTTCTTTCGTATAAAATAAACAAATGATCATTTTTAAGGTCCTCCTTATGGACTGTATTTCCACATCTTGTCAAGAGTTGTGAAAGAGGTGAAGTGAGGATGTAGAAATTGAGAGGACGGTGATGTCAGGACATTAGTAAGCTCTATTGGGAGATTTTTGGGGGGGAGGCAATGCATGTTTAGCATAATGTCTTATTTGTCCCAAAGGATGATGAGGAATGGACTAGACTTGTCGAAAGAGTTTGCTGATTTACAGGAGCTTCCTAGCTAGTTTGAAGAAATAGCACTTCCCTGTAAAAGCTGATTTTTCAAAGTATTGTTCACTTTCAGGCTTTCTGTGTAGGTAATGATTGTTTCTGGAAACATTTCCTAGGCTCAGCATTTAGTCCAAAGCATGATCACTTGATAAGGTTTTCCCTCTTACCTTTAATATATTTCTCTCTTCTGTTTATATTCCAGAATTGATTTCCAATCTCTAACAGTTAAACAACAAAGAAACTTCAGTTTCCAACTCTGCAAATAAGGGAGACAATATATGCAACCTCCTCATTGATTGTCTTTTTTCTGTTTATAGATTCATCCTCCCTCCCAGCCAATCATTAAATATGAGACAAACCGATTTGTAGCCATTGATTACATGACATACTGCTCTGACATACTCAGTTTTTAATATCTGAGTTATTAATTATGTCATTAATGTAATTTGCAGCTTGAAAAATAAATCATTTGGGAGCTGACTAGGTAGTATTAGGCATATCTCATGCCCAAACATTTCTTTAAGTAGAGTATGAGCTGCTACCAAGAGTACTAAATGGAGAGATTACTAGATCATCTTATTAATCATTATAAATACAAATTGCTATTTTCCTTTTCTCGTTTATCCTGTAATCTTCAAATAAAGGTTATTTAAATACTTTATGATATATGACACCAAGTCATAAGCTTATCATACTAGTTTATTCTGGGTTGAGCCATTGGCTTCCTGGCAGCAACAGTGTGTTACCCCCGAATTGTATAATGTTTTTAGGGTTGCCTAAGGGTACCCTTGACTTCCCTCCATGGGCACACTTGAATATTTTTCTTCAGAGTTCATACCAACTCTCACTCATGCTCCCAGAAAGAACTTAAACATTCTTAAAATGTGTGTAGTTGTTAAAATTTAGCCTTTTTCAATGATAAGTAGCATATTTAATGTTTGTCAGTGTTTGTTTGTGTTAAATCTGATCTATGAGGGTTCCTAAGCTTTTATTCGTTGCTTCAGGATATAATAATAGAAACTTGGAAGCCTGGCAAAGTTTCTCTTTCCCACTCTTCTACCAGAGAGAATCAAAGTGGGGTCATCTTGAGTTTGCTTCTAAGCTCCTTCTGTCTTTCAGACTGTTATGTATGCAGGTTTAAAGTCATTGGTTTCGTTTGAACTGTTCTTGTAAAATGTAAGAAATGATTGGTTTAAAAAGTGCAGGAAAACCCTGCCCTCTGATTGGCTGGCAACTGCGGCTGCTGGCTATAAGTAGCAGCTGCAGCCCAGCCAAAGCAGGTTCGTTCTGAGCTGTAGTCACAAATAAACAAAGAGCTTGAAGCACTCCGCGTCTGTCTCTTCATGCAAACTTAACACTGGCGACGAAGGTGGGATCTCCCTGAAGAAGAAGGCAATGCGGAACAGAAGAAGAGAGAGATGGCTGCACTGAACACCCCCCCAGCCCCGTTCGATCCGACGGCAGAAGACTGGGAGTCATATGCAGATTGTTTCCAAATGTATCTGGAAGGAAACGATCTCACCGACATTTCCGAGAAGCGGAAGAGGGTGGTCTTTCTCATGCACTGCGGTCCGGCAGTTTTCAAGATGGCGAAGGCATTGGCGGGAGCTACAGACGTGAAGGTAATGGAATGGCCTGACTTAGAAAAGTTGTTAAGAGCCCATTATGCCCCACAAGTATCGTGCCTCATTAAGAGACACGAGTTTTACTGTCGGGATCAAGGGGAAAGCGAAAACGTTAACAACTTCATGGCAAGTTTAAGAGACATTGGGGGTGCATGTGAATTTAACAATTTAGAAGAGGCCATGCACGATCGATTTGTTCTGGGCCTTAAAGACAAGGTGCTTCAGAGCAAGTTATTACTAAGACCTAAGTTCACGCTGAAGGAAGCAATAGAAGACGCCTCTTCAGCAGAAGCTACCAAGTCCTCAGCAGCAGCCATGAAGAAAATTAACAAGGCCACAAGCCATCCTGATGTGGAAAAGTCACAACAACTCATTGTGAGCAAATAGATTCTGAGTCAGACTGTAGTGAGGTGGAGGAAGGAATTTATAGACTCAGAATGGAGCGGAAAAAGACCTGGGAAGAAAGAGGCAAGATTTCTACTGCAGAGGTTGTGGGGGAAGCCACCCCGCACTGAATGCAAGTTCCTAGATACCATCTGCCATCAGAATCTCCACCCAACAGAAGGAAGTTCCTGACAAAGAATTCAAGCCCAACAACCTCAGTGAGAAAATGGGGCGCAGCACAGAAGCAAAGGGAAGAATGAAACTCATCAGACAGTAACTATTGGTCATTCTTCTTCTATCAATAACAGAAAAGTGCATGTCAAGGTACTAAATGAAGGAAGGCCTTGCCAAATGGAAGTGGACTCAGGCTCATATCTATCTATGGTGTCATGGGACACTATTCACAGACTACTCCCAAACATTCAGAAGAAGCATTTCAAGAAGCAAGCACTGACTCTTAAAGACTACCAAGGGAACAAGATTCCAGTAGTTGGAACAAGAGAATTCAACGTGAAGTTCAAAGGCCACACCAAACGCTTGCCCCTGACCATCATGGACAAAGATCGCCCAAGCTTGCTGGGACTTGAGTGGCGTCAAGGTGACTGGCATCAAGGTGACTGGCATCAATCACGTGAGCAACACTGAATGGGAGGAGGCCTTGAAGTCTGAGTTTCCAGAGGTCTTCAGCAACGGATTGGGCAAGTATATGGGGACCCCTATCACTTTCAATCTAGATCCCAAGGTGCCACCAATTCGCTTAAAGCCCAGAAGGGTCCCATTTGCCTTAAAGGAAAAAATTGATGCACAATTAGATAAACTAATACCTCAAGGAGTTTTAGAGCCCACTGACCACTCCAGGTGGGAGACACCCATAGTCACACCAGTCAAGACTGATGGGTCAGTGAGAATCTGTGGAGACTATAAGGGGACATTGAACCATGCGTTTCAACAGAGCGCATATCCAGTTCCAGTGGTGCATCATTTACTACATTCACTTGGCAGGGGTACAGTCTTTGCCAAATTGGATCTGGCCCAGGCATATCAACAATTAACAGTTGATGATGCCACTGCAGAGGCCCAAACCATTGTGACTCATAGAGGTGCCTTCAAATGTAAAAGGTTACAGTTTGGAGTAAGTGTGGCACCAGGCATCTTTCAAAGCCTTATGGAAAGAATGCTCCAAAGACTGCCAGGGGTAGTACCTTACTTTGATGATGTGTTAATCTCTGCTGAAAATGACACTCAGTTACAAGAGACTCAGAGAAGTCCTTACCAGATTCAAAAAAGCGGGGTTAAAAGTCAAGGAAGAAAAATGCACTCTTTGAACTGACAAGGTTGTGTTCTTGGGCTATATGATTGACAAGCATGGTATCCACCCCACAGATGCCAAAGTTCAGGCAATCAAAGAAGCCCCTAGACCAAAATGTAAAACAGACTTGCAAGCCTTCCTTGGACTCATTAACTTTTATCACATGTTCCTACCTCAGAAGGCAACCATTGCAGAACCACTGCACAGATTACTAGACAAAAAGTCTGCGTGGGTCTGGGGCAGAAAAGAACAATCTGCATTTAACAATATTAAAAGACTAATCACGTCTGATGCTGTACTGATACAATTCTACGAGAATTTGCCTGTTGTACTGACTTGTGAGAATTTGCCTGTTGTACTGACCTTTTGGAGTGTGGGGGGGGTGTTGAGCCACAGGCTTCCCAGCAGGAGGGAAGCCCCTATTGCATTTTACTCTCGCACCTTGACCAAAGCAGAGAGAAACTACAGTCAACTGGACAAGGAAGCGTTGGCTATCATGGCAGCAGTCAAGAAGTTCCATGAGTATTTATATGGGAGAAGGTTCACCATTATTACAGATCACAAACCCCTTTTAGGCATTGTGGCAGGAGACAAGCCCACTATCCTGTCACCAAGAATGCTGAGGTGGACTGAATTTCTTGCTGCTTATTCATACAAACTCATCCACAGGCCTGGCAAAGACATTGGGCATGCAGATGCTTTGAGTCGCTGCCCACTTCCTTCTCACACTGAGGACTTTGCTCCTGAGACTTACACCTTTTTCCTAGAAACTGTTGCCAAGCTTCCAGTACACGCTGCTGAAATTGCCAGAGAGACTGCCAAAGACACTTTATTGGCTCCTGTTATAGGCTGGATTAAGAAAGGTTGGCCTCTTCAAGATCTACTTCAACTTGCCCAATTTTAAATCCAGGCAAACTGAATTATCTGTATTAAGAGGATGTATTTTGTGGGGTAACAGGGTGGTTATTCCTGCAAAACTGCAAAAAGAGGTTTTGGAAATGTTACATGAGGGTCATCCTGGTATTGTAAGGATAAAGGGATTGGCCAGGAGTTATGTATGGTGGCCAGGTATTGACAAAATGGTTGAAAACTGGGTTGCATCTTGTCCCAACTGTCAGGTAGTCAGGCCTGCCCCATCTCTCGCCCCCACACAGGAATGGGAATTTCCTAGGGGCCATGGTCCAGGATTCACATTGATTTTGCTGGCCCTACCAGAGGGCACACTTTCCTTATTATAGTTGATGCATATTCCAAATGGCTAGAGGTCATCCCTATGGCATCCACCACAACTGATGCTGTCATCAAAGTTTAAAAAGCTTTTTGTAACTCACGGGTTACCTGATGTACTCGTTTCTGACAATGGTCCTCAATTTACATCCAACCTTTTGAATCATATCTAGCACAGCAGGGTATCAGACATGCCCTGACAGCCCCTGGGCATCCTTGACTATGGCGGGCTGAGCGTATGGTGCGATTTACCAAGGAAAAACTTCAGCAATTGGGTCCAGGGGATATCACTGAGAGTTGAAAAACTTCTCAGTGTCCAGCATATCACTCTAACCCATCAACTAACTTATCCCCAGCAGGTGTTGATGGGTAGAAACTCAATCCCCCCTTGACCGCCTTCATCCTTCGCACCAACCCACCACTAGATTCCACTAGCAAAGTTGCGTTCACTGTGGGTGATTCTGTTTATGCTAAGAACCTTATGGGTGAACCTTTATGCATTCCTGCTGAGATAACCCAGATCACAGGCCCTCGGTCTTACAGAGACAAACAAGGATGGTGTCCTCTGGAGCAGGCACATTGATCAGCTAGATCCAGATTACCTCAGGAACATCGCAATTGTTCCTCTCTGTTCCCCATACCTAATACCTCTTCTAGGGAAGGGAGGATCATGTGTAATGAACAAGCAAAAATCAACCCCATGTGTAACGAGCTAACACGACAGGAACCATCCCAAAACCTGTCACATAAACCCATTTTCACAAATGGAAGATTGCATATCATTACCTCATTTAGGTGCTGACATTGGGTTGGAGATGGATTGGGAGGAGACCAGGTTGTAGTAACCAAACAGGTTCTACCATTACTACAAGTCCTAGTAAGACACATTTCCTCCCTCACAAGGTGAGAACCTTAAAACATCTGAACCACGTAGGTCTCAGCGACGTAAGAGCCTATTTAAAAGAATACATTAGGTAGGCTGGGGTTTGAGTATGGACTGAACCTAGGGGGAGAATTATGTATGCAGAGTTTAAAGTCATTGGTTTAGTTTGAACTGTTCTTGTAAAATGTAAGAAATGATTGGTTTAAAAGTGCGGAAAACCCTGCACTCTGATTGGCAACTGCTGCTGCTGGCTATAAGTAGCAATAGCCCAGCCAAAGCGGGTTCATTCTGAGCTGTAGTCACTAATAAACAAAGAGCTTGAAGCACTCCACGTCTGTCTCTTCATGCAAAGTTAACACAGACCTACGCTAATGTTTATACCACCACTCTTGCATTGCTTTTGCAAGGTTAATTCTGAACTCCTCAACAGTGCTGTGTGTTGTGGTCCACTGGCAGCCTGCGGAGATGGCAGCAGAGTTGGACAGTGGGAAGGAACATGGGCCAGTCTGAGAGGCTGGGGAAGACTCGGATGAGGGTCCTGTGTCCGATACAGAGATGGGGCCAGGGCCATCTGGGAATTATGTGCTCACTCCAGAGCCTCCAGAATCTGACAGCAGCAAGGCAGAGGAACAAGGGGAGCCTGTTCCCTGCGTGCACAGAGCTGTCAGAAAGAAATTAAGACAAAGAGGCACTTCGGGTAAGGCTCGGGTGGCTCTATAAGACATAAAGGGACAGGAACCTTTGCAGGAAGTAACTTTGTTCGCTCTGTTCAGATTAAACCTTGAAGCTCTGTGTGGACTTTGTACTCCATTTGGCTTTTTACAGTTAATTTGGCACTTTAGTTGTTGGCAGCAATTCAAAGGAGATAATGCTTATCTTGAGAGACTGTTTGGAAATCATTACGGGCTGGGAATGAACATAATTCCCAGCCGTTTAAATAAAAAGTGGGTTGTTTGGACTAAGTGTATGATTAATTACGGTCTCAGGAAGCCTTGGTCAGAACACTGCTTTTATAGAGTCCCTTATAATTTTCTATATTGCCCTGTAATAAAATACTATACCAGCTGTGTGTGTATGTGTATGTATAGATATAGATAGATAGACAGACAGACAGATAGATTATATCTATCTATCTATCTATCTATCTATCTATCTACGTTAGAGATAGAGATAGATAGAGATAGGAATAGATTATATGATGCTTGTAAACTACCTTGTGATATTTTGTAGAAAAAAACAGCATTCACACACACAGAGGTATGCACTGTATGTATGTATTATGTACAGGTTGTCCTTAATTTATAACAGTTCATTTAGTGACCATTTGAAGTTACAATGGCACTGAAAAAGGGACTTATGTCTGTTTTTCACCTCGACCATTGTATGTGATCAAAATTCAGATACCCAGCAATTGACTCATATTTATGACCATTGCAGTGTCCTGGGGTCATGTAATTACCTGTTGAGACCTTCTGACAAGCAAAGGCAGTAGAGGACCAATTCATAACAACCATGTTACTAATTTAATAAATGCAGTGATTCCTTAGCAACTGTGGCAAGAAATGGGTCAAAATTCACTTAACAAATGTTTCACTTAATAATGTATTCTGTCAAGGATTTCTGGTGACCATTTGAAGTTACAATGGCACTGAAAAAGGGACTTATGTCTGTTTTTCACACACCTACGACCATTACAATGTCCATGTGGTTATGTGATCAAAATTCAGATACCCAGCAATTGACTCATATTTATGACCATTGCAGTGTCCTGGGGTCATGTAATTACCTGTTGAGACCTTCTGACAAGCAAAGGCGATGGGAGAAGCCAGATTCACTTAACAACCATGTTACTAATTTAATAAGTGCAGTGATTCACTTAGCAACTGTGGCAAGAAATGGGTCAAAATTCACTTAACAAATGTTTCACTTAATAACAGAAATTTTGGGCTCAATTGTGGTCCTAAGTCAAGGATTATCTGTAATAAATAAAAATGGTCCAGATTGTCTACTAGAAAGAATGAGAGTTCAGATGAAACTTTCATACTTTCTAGTAGATAATCTGGACCAATCTGGACCAGTCTTAGACATATATAGTTTGGGTTCCATCCCTGAGCTGCAATCTTTACTGACATAATTCTCTGTTAATGTGGCTGCATAAAATGAGACTTCATCCATCAGGTATAATTCTCTCTGTTCAATAAAAGTAATGATAAAGGCTCTCTTAAGTCATGCTGGATTTTTATGGACTACAGTGACAGATCTACCATAGTTATTTTCTTGGCAATGATACCAAAATAGTTTACCATTGTCTTCTTTTGATTTTCCCCCTTTAACTTCTCAGTTTCACATATAGTCATTTATAGATCTTCTGTTCTAATTTTCCTGTCTATGCTCTAAAGAATTCAACCGTGTTCTGTTTTTTCAAAGTCAGGCAAGGTTATCTAGGTGAAATTACCTGGTCAAATTTCTATTGCAACATTCATATGGCCAACAAAGATAGCAATTGAATCACGGAGAGAAGAAATGACTGAAGATACACAATTTATTCTGTGAAGTTTTATGACACTTTTAAAAGTGTTTCATTAGAATGTTTCATTTATTGCAACCAAACTGGTTTTTTTTTGAGAAAGACTCAAATATTCTAAATAAATAAGTCTTCATTTCAAAAACCTTGAGTGATTTTCATAGCTTAAAAATATGTGACAATAAGTTTTTGTCCTCACTAGATTTTTTTTTACTGTACAATTACTTTTCTCTAGTCATATTTTCTGTAGCAATATAAGTCAAGAAATTATGAAATTAAAAAGTTATAGATATCGGTGGCCTTTTGCTAATTCCATAATCCCTTAGTCATAAATTTAAACATTCCTACAAAAAATTGAGGGGAAAAAAAGCTTTTTAAAATGAATTTTTCATAATAAAAAGTCTTTCTATTTCTTTTGGAATCACAGAATCAATAACCTGGAATTTGAGCAAAGTTAAACCACTGAGTTTGTCCTTTCTCATAAAGGCAGGAATCCAAATGAAAGCATTAAGGCTTGAATAGAATAGAATAGAATAGAATAGAATAGAATAGAATAGAATAGAATAGAATACTTTATTGGCCAAGTGTGATTGGACACACAAGGAATTTGTCTTGGTGTAAATACTCTCAGTATACATAAAAGAAAATATACATTCATTAAGAATCAAGAATCATAACGTACAACACTTAATGATAGCCATAGGGTGCAATCAGCAATCAAAACATACTAGGAAGCAGTCAATATAAATCGTAAGGATACAAGCGACAAAGTTACAGTCCTACAATTGCAAGTGAGAGGGGATGGGTGATAAGGAGTGATGAGAAGATTAACAGTAATAGTAATGCAGAGTTTGTAAATAGTTGGGCCATGTTGAGGGAATTATTTGTTTAGCAGAGTGATGGCTTTCGGCAAAAACTGTTCTTGTGTCTAGTTATTCTGGTGTGTAGTGCTCTATAGTGTCGTTTCGAGGGTAGGAGTTGAAACAGTTTATGTCTGGGATGTGAGGGGTCTGTAAATACTATATTTTCACAGTCCTCTTTTTGACTCGTGCAGTATACAGGTCCTCGATTGAAGGCAGGTTGGTAGTAATTGTTTTTTCTGCAGTCCTAATTATCTTCTGAAGTCTGTGTCTGTCCTGTTGGGTTGTAGAACCAAACCAGAAGTTATAGAGGTGCAGATGATAGACTCAATAATTCCTCTGTAGAACTGGATCAGCAGCTCCTTGGGCAGTTTGAGCTTTCTGAGTTGGCGCAGAAAGAATATTCTTTGTTGTGCTTTTTTATGACTTTTTGATGTTAGGTGTCCATTTTAGGTCATGTGATATAGTAGAACCTAGAAATTTGAAGGTCTCTACTGTTGATACTGTGTTGTCTAGTATTGTAAGAGGTGGTAGTATGGGAGGGTTTCTTCTAAAGTCTACCACCATTTCTACGGTTTTGAGTGTGTTCAGTTCCAGATTGTTCCAGTTACACCACGAGGCAAGTTGTATAACCTCCTGTCTGTATGCAGATTTGTCGTCTTGAATGAGACCAATCACTGTTGTGTCATCAGCAAACTTTAGTATTTTAACAGATGGATCGTTTGAGATGCAGACATTGGTATATAGGGAGAAGTGGAGAAAGCACACAGCTTTGGGGGGGCCCTGTGCTGATTGTACAGGTATCGGATGTGATTCTGCCTAGCTTCACCTGCTGCTTCCTGTCTGTTAGGAAGACAACATGAAAGGTCAACATATTTCAGAATAATTGCTCCCACTATTTATCTGCTCTTAGTGTTTTCTAACTTTCCATTGGAATCAACTTTTCTGAAAAAACAGATCTATTTTGTGTTCTGCATTCTGTATTGAGAAAGAATAAGTATTATTTATCTTCTATAAACACATCCTTTTAGATCCATAAATACCCCAGCTATCTTTTTTTAAAGAATAAATTTATTTGGATCTTTCAGTTTCTTGATTTCCAGTTTCCTGATCATGCTCATTGCCCTTCTCTGAGCCCATTCCAATTACTCTGAATCCTGTTTGAAATTTAGCAACACAAACCCATTTTTCCCCATGATCTGGAAACCTTACATTTCTTGATGCAGCCTAAAATCATTTACCCTTTTTGTATCACATCATACTGCTGGCTCATGTTCAACTAATGCTTTACTTCTTTTTCACAGATACTATTATTAGGTCAGGAATCCCTCAACAATATATCCACACAAATTAGTAGGAAGTATTTATATAATTATAATTATTATAATTCCATGACACCTGGAAGATCCATGCCTCTGATAGACAACTTGAATTGGTTGGTATGCAGTTGTACAAATTCCCTGTAGTAGTTAATCTTCACCTACTAGGAAGTGGAATATCTTTTCTATCCTTTATTCTGTCCCCATTCCACAGTGTCTCTTTTACTGCCTCAGATCCTCAGAGCCTGTTCCATCTGCAAAGTCCTGAAAACTGTTTCTAAGATCTATGATGCAGGATATCTCCTGTTTGTTTTGCTTCTGCCTCTCCTCTCATCCAGTGGGTTTGCCCTTCTGTTTTTCTTCCTTATGAAGAGTTGCTCCCAAGGTCAATTTCTATTATAAAGCCCGTAGGAACCCTTTATGTACTGTACTGAGAAATCCTTCTCCTTTCTTCTCAGTTGAGCTGGGACTATTCATTGCTCCAATATTTTTTTTTAAATTACATTTATATGCCGCCCTTCTCCGAAGACTCAGGGCGGCTTACAATTTTTGGGATACAACCCAGTGTGCTCAGCAATAGCCTTCATTCCATTGTATATGCCTGCTTATTACTAAGCGGCATTTTTACAAAGTCAGCTAATTGCCCCCAACAATCTTGGGTCCCCAATTTACCTACCCCGAGAGGATGGAAGGCTGAGTCAATCTTGATTTTGACTTTTTTTCCCTGTGAGTTTGAACTTATTGCAAATATATGCTAGTTTTTAGGCTGGAAGAGAAACAGGCCACAAGCATTACAGCTCAAAGTTGAAGATTGCTGTCCACTCTTCTTCACGTTTTCTTTTTAATGAAGCACCAGAATGTATTTCTTTTTGTTTCTATCTCAGGTGCTCATGACACTCAAGGGCAAACTCTGGACTTGGAGGGACAATTTGTTAAGGAGTCTCATAAACATCCCATAAATGTCCCCTGGCAAACCCTTGTTAGTTCTCTTCTTCACTTGCTCAATTCTAGAATTTTATCAAATATTTCACATTTTCTCCAGACATTTTCTCCAGACAGTCTAGCTTCCTGTTGGTAGTCTTCTGTGCCACTTGCTGCTTTCTTCAGTACAATTTTCATCTTAGATGAGTCACATGGGAGACTCAATGAAACATGAGTCACATATTGAATGGAGTATCCCTGCCAATTCAACACAATGGGGCAACACTGAAGACAGCTTAAGTCCAATGAAAAAAAAATTGTGGGCTTCTTTGATCAGTTGTCTACCATGAAGCCATAAATTCAGTGGTGAGATTCAGCCAGTTCTCACCAGTTTGGGAGAACCGGTTGTTAACTTTCTGAGCAGTTTGGTGAACTGGTTTTTGGAAGAAATCATTAGGGCAGAGAACCAGTTGTTAAATTATTTGAATCCCACCACTGCATAGATTATATGCCACCCTGCAATATATAGATAATTCAGACTAACTGAAAATACAACAAAAAGATGGGCATTAAATAATATAAATGTGAAAAGAGCAGCAATTCAAATCAGAACAAATCATTCTTCTCAGAAAAGTACAAGCTTCAGAACATAAAAGATATACCAGAACAAAAGTGATTTAAAAAAATTTCAAAAGTGATACCAGATGAAGGTCTCTGGGCAAGATACTGAGTGGTGCCTTGGTGGCTCAGGCTGTTAAATGCCTGCACTTAAGATCCAGCTGCCTACAATTATTGTAGGCTCGAATCCCACCAGGCTCAAGGTTGACTCAGCCTTCCATCCTCTCGGGGTAGGTAAATTGAGGACCCAAGGTTGTTGGGGGCAATAAGCTGACTTTGTAAAAATGCCGCTTAGTAATAAGCAGGCATATACAATGGAATGAAGGCTATTGCTGAGCACACTGGGTTGTATCCAAAAAAATTGTAAGCCGCCCTGAGTCTTCGGAGAAGGGCGGCATATAAATGTAATTAAAAAAAAAGAACATAATGAAGGCTCCTGAATTTTATTTCCACTCACTGAACTCACCTCTACTGAGGAATATTTTATCTTATTTTATAACAGACAATCTAATATCTGGAAATCTGTTTATCTGAAAGGCAATCAGACTCATTCTGGCCTACAAGACTCAGAAGAAAGTAAAATGTATCAGAAGAAAACAATTATCAATTGGTACCATTAACAAACGTGTCTTCTGAGTCCTGTGGTGAGATGTTTTGTGTTTTTATTTAATTGACAACAATTGCAAAAATTTCCAAATTTATTGGAACATCTCAGTTACATATAAGAGACTATCCAGTCTAATTGTGGAAGGGCACTATGAAGTTATAAAGACTCACTATGAAGGTAACCATGGTCTGACTTGCATGAGAATAGCCTCTTCTGTAAAATCTGGGCCTGAAACCATTTAAGATTTTAAAGGCAAGTGTCAGCATAAAGCCAGATGAAATAATTTCACTAACCGCTTTTTATTTCAGCTGCACAATTTTATCAGCGATGGAGGATGAAGTCAATGGATGCAGCTGTGTACACGCAAGAGATAGTTCAAATAAATGAACAGAAGGACGTTTTCAGCCTTTGTAACAAAAAAATGATTAAATTTTGAAAAACGGAATGTATGGTTTAAACTATTAAGAAAAAGGATAGTCTTCTAAATCTTGAAATTGTGCTATCAAACCAGTTGAATTTTGCATTTTGTTTTTAATGTCTGACAAATGACCTTAAAAGGCAAACTGTTTCCTTTTAAAAAAAAATTGGAGTAGTGCAGAGGCTGGAGCATTAAATGTCAAGGTCATTCGGCTTTATAAATGAGTAGAGTACAGTTAGAAGAGACAAGATAGAAAATGATTCTCTTGGCTGTTACTCAGAGTTCCTTTAAAATGGACCTAAGGCTGTATTATGGAGATGGAATATAGAAAATTAATTAAATGGCAAAGCTCCTTGGGAAATCTTTCCCTACAGGAACACTGGATAATCCTTTTCAAGGCTTGCATCAAGCATTTCGTCACCTGAAACTGCCTATTATGAATCTTTGTTCCTTTACTTTAGTTAGGATAATGTATTAATGCAACCGGCATGTGTGTTACACAAGACAAGAGCCAGTTAAATGAACAGCACAGGTTTGTCTGATTAGTCTTTTAATGGACTGTAGCACTTGAGACAGCAAGTGCAGGATCAGAACTACAAAAACAACTCCTTGTCTATGTGAAATTAGCTGGCAAGGAAAATAATCCTAGTTTTACTTTCTCCCCGACCTGTTGGGTGTCACCTACAGCAGAAATGAGCAACCCGAGGATTGAGAAATTCATACTGTTTTTTGTGTTCTCTGTGTATTGCAAACATATATTCAGATGCAACCGTGGTTATGTCGAATCAGTGAAGTCTATGTAGAATTTGGAAAATCCTGGATTATTAATCTATATATATAAAAGCAAAATACCACTCATGCATCATCACAAAATCTCTACAACTGTAAAGCCTACAAATTTGAAATTTGGCATGTATGTTCCTCTTGGCTTCTAGGTGCTCACTAAGAAAGGATTTTTCGAAATGACGATCAGAGCATTAATATTTCATATATTATTATTAACACGCACTGATGCTAAGGAGTTCTACTTCCCCGCCCCACCTGAAAAGAAATCTGTTCCAAATGCAAAACACAAGCAGAGGAGAGGAGTTTCAGTTTTAGTTACACAGCACCAAGCAGCTTTAGTACAGAACAGTTGAGCTAAGCCACGCCCAGACTCCTTGCTGTCTCCTTCTTGC
Organism: Naja naja; assembly: GCA_009733165.1. Lineage (NCBI taxonomy): Eukaryota > Metazoa > Chordata > Lepidosauria > Squamata > Elapidae > Naja > Naja naja. The sequence continues at coordinate 30,356,263 of CM019153.1, forward strand.
ACAGCAAATATTGTTTCAGTTTCTAGACAGACCTTAACTCTCTCACACACTGACAGGACGCTAGCCAGATGAATACCAATGGATGCTGGTAGGCAGAGGCAGAATTTTTTCCCCTTATTTTCCTCCCCAAAAACTAAGGCCGACCACATATTTTGTAGCAAAGCACGGGTATTGAGCTAGTAATGGAATAAAATCTGGTACTTTACGGGATGTGGTTCCTGGCACCTCACTCAAAGCCTTGCTCAACCAGGTCCATCCGGAGATGGTGTCAAATCAGCAAGATAGGAACTGCTAGATCAGGGCTGTCAAACTCCCGGCTTGCGGGCCGGATGCATCATGTGCCAGTTATGCCAACGCCCAGTTTAGCGAAGGGGAAAACAGTCCCAATATGGGATGGGATGCTGCTGTGACGACATGAGTTTGACACCCTTGTGCTAAATGAAACCCTGCCCCTGTCATTTTTACACTTCTTGCTCCCTCCATATTGACTTTTTGACCTCCCTTTGCAATCAACCTTTTCTAACCTAATAGCCACTTCGTCTTGTATAGAGCAAAATTAGGATTCATGTTTTCATGGATCAAGAGATATGGAAACAAAAATAAGACAGATGAGTCAGATTCCTGCCTCAAGAACTATTATATCCAAGGTTCTCCTTCATGTCTGGTTTCCTGCTTTTCACAGGCTTCCTGATGATAACAATGATTGCACCTTATTTCTTTTCAGGATCTGGTTTTTCCTCATGGCTGCTTCTAACTTCTAAGACACACCAGTTGATCTGTTCCCAGTGCTCTATTATTCCCCCACTTCTAGTGCAAGGGTGTCAAACTCAGGTTGTCATGGCATTGTCACAAGAGTTTTGGGGGGCAATATTATAATCCTAGGTTTCTTGTAAGGGAAAAATGGCTATGGAGGAACACCTGTACTAGCAGATCAATGGTCTGTCTTCCTAGCCCCAACTTTTTTGGAAACTTGAATCCTTGGCAAGGGAGAAAGTTGCTTGGCTGAAGAATTCTGGTAGGAAGAGATGAACAGTGAAGTTTATATTCAAGTGATGGTGCATATAGTAATTTTGGTAAGAGTTGCTTTGTAGAGTGAGATGATGCCCATGGAACCACCTCATGGTTTCCATGGATACAACAGGATATTAAACTTGTTTCTTCTTATTCCCTATTTTCACCATCATTTTTTCCTTACTGAACAATAAATTATCTTTCTTTTGCCCACTCTGAAGATCAAGGAGTTATCATATACTGCAGGAAGAGAAAGAAGCACATCGTTTGAACTATATATCTTGAAATTCTAATATAAAATTCACAATTTTCAGATGGGCCAAGTTTTTTTTGAAGCTGGTATCTATCCAATGAGAAGATTTAGGATTTTAGATTTATATTAACAGAGTTTGAAGGGACCTTTCTGACAGATGGCAGTCCAGTCTCTTCTTGAAAGCTCCCAGTGATGAAGCTCCCACAACTTCTGAAGGAAATTCCATGGGTTGATTGTTGTCACTGTCAGGAAATTTCTCCTTATTTCCAGGTTGAAACTCTCCTTGTTTAGTTTCCATCCATTATTCCTTGTCTGACCTTTGGGTGCTGTGGAAAATAGCTTGACACCCACCCCCTGTGGCAGCCCCATTGCCCTTCAATGAATGCCTACAGCAGTTCAAATCAGGTTTTTACAAGATATACCAGTAACAAAGCACTTGGAGAGTGGACTTCCACAAACCATGGGGCTCCAATAGAAATGAGGGAGCCTGCAGTTCCATATAGTTCACCAGCTGTCATTCTTGGCTTAGAATTTTAAAAAAATTCATTCCTTTGAATTACAGGTAGTCCTCAACTTACAACAGTTCGTTTAGTGACCATTCAAAGTTACAGCGGCTGATGATTCCCAAATGACATGAGGACCATTTGAAGGAAAACCACTCAAGAGAGGCTTTTTAACTCCAGCCAAAAATGTAACCCTCAGAAGACCTAAGAGTCCTGGAGGAGAACTGTGATGACCCAGAGTGTAACACAAACATAAGGAAATCCAAAATGTAAATAAATGTCCTTTAATGCCTCCAACATGGCCCCACTGTTCAATAATTCTCAGCTGGAGATAAAACTTATTCAAAAATAGTCTTCAAAAGAAAGCAATACAGTCCAAACTTAATGAGCAGATAAAGGTGAAATAAAAAACCAGAACAAACTACAATGAAGGAAATTCCACAATGGACTAAGATAAGTAATTACCAACTTCAAGGAGATAACAAGGCATAGTCTGTTGGAAGGATGCCAACCAAGATAATTTCAGCCCAAAATAAAACACGCTTTGCTTCTAGCAACTCTGTGTTTTAACCATCTCCCTTATATACTATTCTCCCCAGCTGCAACCAATGAGGGGGATCATGGCTGCTTCCTCTCTCATAAGCCAAGTTGTTTCCTTCTCCGTTCCTCCCTGCGTGTCCTAGAATGAAGAGGGGATGGGCCTGGTTCTTCCTCTGACTGCCCAGCTGGCCTCTGCCCTTTCCCAGCCTCCTCCACAACCTCCAGAGCCTCCCAGTCGGCTGTTCCTCCTCTCCCTCAGAGTCCAACTCTAACAAGGCCATGACAAGAACATTACTTCAATGGTACTTCAGTTTATTGGGAATTTAATTTGATTTTCCCCTCTGCATAGTGCTCTTGTTTTCAGGCCATTTCTGAAAATATAATTCATCAGTTAGCAATACAATTCAGAAACTGACATAGCAATAAACAGAAACAAATGGCTCCCTAGCTTTCTGCTCTAGTACTAATGCCATTTTCATTTTTTTTAAAGTGTAGGACTTAGAAACAGTGAGCTTCATGAATCTGACATATTTTTGGATTGAATCAAGATTATGTTCTGTGGTATATGAAAATCTCAGTAATCCTGGGTGAACTTTATCCAAACATAAAGCGATCTTAAAAACAAAGGGATAATTTTAGCTGACATAATTATTTCAACACTATCTTTAGTTTATTTCAGAGAGCTACCTGTTGATTTATTTTTTAATCTAGGGTTTACTTAGTAAGAGCCCTCCCCGTTCCTTGTTAGATGCCATAGAGTAACAATAAAGAATGTTGACATTGCTAATGTTTATTATGGATAAGAAAATACGTCAGTTTCATTCATATTACATTTAATTACCGTTGTAGGGTAATAATTATTTTTCAATAATAGAGCCCCTAAATCTTTAAAAAGCCTAAATGCTGTCTATCTCATTACATTACAGCATACAAAAAGAGAGAGAGAAAGCCCCTTTCATTAATTAATTAATGATTAGTTGGAGAAGCAATATGACACTTTATTATACATGCTAGAGAGTTCTATTAGGCTACTGATATACACAGTTTAATTTAGAACTTTAATATTAGAGTTTTAGTTCTTCAAGCATGAAAATTGAATAGAAAACAAGTATAGAGATAATGCTCACTTGGTTTTTTTTCTTCTTTGCCTGCTTCTTTACCATTTTGCATAGAACCTCATGCTTTCAAGCAGAGTCTAAAACATTTTTACACAATAAATGATGGTCTCAGTCCAAAATAAATAGAATATAGAACATACTTTGGAGGTCTTTTAGTCCAATCCCCAGCTCAAGCAGAAGACCTAATGCCCTGCCAGACAAATGGCTGTCCAGTCTCTTCTTGAAAACGTTCACCCATAACTAATTAATAGGTCTCTCATTTGGGATATTCCTCCTTAGTTCTAGATTGGATGTAATAATAACAGAATAAGAGATGGAACAGACTTTGGAATCCAACCATCTGCTTAAGCAGTAACCCTGTACCTATTTCAGACAAATGTCTGTCCAGTCTCTTTTTAAACACCTCCAGTGGTGGAGAACATACAACGTCTGAAGGCCATTCCATTGGTTTATGGTTCTAACTGTCAGGAAATTTCTTTTTAGTTCTAAATTGCTTCTCTCCTCGATTAGTTTCCATGCATTGCCTCTTGTCCTGCCTTCAGGTGCTCTGGAGAATAGGTTGACCCCCTCTTCTCTGTGGCAGATATTGGAATACTGCTACTGTTATGTATTTGCATACTGACCTGTGATTGGTTGGTCCGCGGCGGTGGGAAATTGAACGAGCAGTCACTGGCTACAGCCGCGAGCAGCCCGACTATAAAAAGGCTGCTGCAGTTTCTTCTGTGTTCAGTTATAACGAGAAATAAAGAAGAATAGATTGTTAAGCTGACTCCTAAGAGTTTCTCATTCACCCGTGATCTAACACTGGTGATGAAGGTTCGATACTGAGACAAGAGGAACCAGTGAGCATGTGGCAACCTAGGAAGTCCAGCAACATATCGAAACAAGATGGCCGGAACAAACATGCCACCCACACCATTCGATCCCGCGACTGAAGATTGGGAATCATATGTCGATCGATTCCACATGTTCCTCGAAGGGAACGACCTCATGAACATTTCAGAACAAAGGAAGAGAGAGGTCTTCCTTACACACTGCGGACCCGCCATTTTTAAAATGGCCAAAGCGTTGTCGGCATCAAACAACATGAAGACAATGGCCTGGCCAGACCTAGAAAGGAGGGCTCATTACACCCCTGAGGGCTCATTACACCCCACCGGAATCTTGCCTCATCAAACGACACGAATTCTACCGGCGAGACCAAAAGGAAGGTGAGAGTATCAGCGATTTTGTCACAACCCTGAGGGACATCGCTGGAGCGTCTGAGTTCCTCAACATGGACGAGGCCATGAGAGATCATGTAGTCCTGGCACTGAGAGATCTAACGTTGCAGAGCAGACTAATGACGAAGCCTAAGATAACACTCAAAGAAGCCATCGAAGAGGCAATCACAGTGGAAGCAACCCAGAAATCGGCGGCCGCCATGCAGAAAATGAATAAAGCACCACAAGAACCACCAAAAAACACCACCACCACCCACCATGAGGACATCGAGTCCGAATCGGAAGACAACGAAGAAGACGAGGGGGTAAATCAACTCTGTTCGGAATGAGACACAAGGAACCATAATGGAAAAAGAAAAGAGTTTCATTGCGCTGGCTGTGAAGGGAACCATCCACACTCAGAATGCCATTTTCTCGACGCAATCTGCCAACGTTGTGAATGCCGGGGACACATTGCACGGGCATGCTTAGCATCAAAGACCTACTTCCCTAGACAGAGATGGAGCACACACACCCGGAACAGGGAGAATCAACCAGGAAACTGTTGGAACCAAGGCACCAGAAACAGGCGAGGAAAAGAGGCAACCAACGGGAGAGGCAAAACATACCAGGCGGTGACTGTAGGACATTCCAACATGACAAATGCCCAGAAGGTACATGTGCAGGTTACCATGTGCAGGTTACCATAGAAGTCCAGACATGCCGGATGGAAGTAGACTCAGGCTCATACTTATTGATGGTATCCTGGGACACCCTAAAAGGACTAATTCCAGACATAAGGAGGAAACAGTTTAAAAGACGAACTCTAACATTGAAAGACTAGCAGGGGAACAAAATTTCTGTTTTAGGCACAGGACAATTCAGGGTGACATTCAAAAACTACTCCAGAGTCCTGCCACTGACCATAGTAGACTGTACCGGCCCAGCCTGCTGGGACTCGAATGGTTTGAACTGTTGGAATCGAAGTCACAGGGATAAACAGCATCACCGAGACTGATTGGGAGGAGAGCCTGATGGAAGAATTCCAAGGTGTGTTCGATGGAAAGCTAGGCAAGTACTTGGGGTCCCCAATCTCTTTTAATCTAGACCCAACCATAGCCCCTATAAGGTTAAAAGCGAGGCAGGTCCCCTTCACGCTCACACCTAAAATTGATGAACAGTTAGATAAACTTATCGCACAGGGGGTCCTAGAACCCATCAACCAGGCAAAGTGGGAAACCCTGATTGTCACACCAATAAAACCAGATGGGTCCGTGCGCAACTGTGGAGACTACAAGGCAACCCTTAATCATGCCCTCCAGCAAAGCGCATACCCTGTCCCAGTGGTACAACATCTATTGCATTCCCTGGAGTGGGGAAAATTTTTCGCAAAACTAGACCTCGCATAGACCTACCAACAATTACCAGTAGACCCTGAGACAGCAGAAGCCCAGACGATCGTAACGCACAGAGGGGCATTCAAATGTAACAGATTACAGTTTGGGGTCAGCGTCACCCCAGGGGTATTCCAGAGTTTAATGGAACGTTTACTGCAAGGGATTAAAAGGGTGGTGCCATACTTCGATGATGTCCTTGTATCAGCCAAGGACAAAAGACAATTGTGCAACCACCTAAGGGAAGTTTTAAGTAAATTCAAGGAAGTGGGGCTTAAGGTGAAAAGGGAGAAGTGCCAATTAGCCACCAAGAGGGTTGAATTCCTAGGATATCTGATAGACAGTGAAGGAATCCACCCCACAGAGAGCAAGGTCAGAGCAATCAAAGAAGCTCCCAGACCCACGAATAAAACTGACCTGCAAGCCTTCCTAGGACTTATTAACTTTTATAACATATTCCTACCGCAGAAAGTGACAATTGAGGAGCCACTACACAGGTTGCTTGACAAGAAAGCAGCCTGGTCCTGGGGGCAACAGGAAGAAACAGCATTCCGGGGAATAAAAAACCTGATCACATCAGACCGCGTACTAATCCAATACAGCGAAACACTTCCAATAATCCTAACGTGTGATGCACCACCTTTTGGCGTTGGCACTATCCTCAGCCATGTATTACCAGACAGAAAAGAGGCCCCCATAGCATTCTATTCAAAAACTCTGTCAAAACCAGAGCGGAAATACAGCCAACTGGACAAGGAGACATTGGCCGCTGACCGGAATCAGGCAATTCCATGAGTACATCTATGGGAGGAATTTCACCCTAGTCATGGATCACAAACCACTCCTGGGCATCATCGCAGGAAACAAAGCCACACCAAACATACTGTCACCCCGGATGATGAGGTGGTCAGAATTCCTAGCTGCATACAATTACAAATTAATATACCAACCCAGAAAGGACATAAATCATGCAGATGCACTCAGCTGTTGCCCCCTACCAAACATAGAAGAAGACCCCGCACCAACCACATCTACCCTCCTAATAGAGACACTAGAAAATCTACCGGCAACAGCAGCAGACATCGCGAGAGCAACAAGAGACAAAACCCTGGTGCGAATATTAAATTGGGTAGGGAAAGGTTGGCCAGAGACTGAGACCACCGAGGATGCCAAACCATTCTGGAACAGACAAACAGAACTCTCAATCCTTAAGGGGTGCATACTATGGGGGGGATCGGGTGGTCATACCTGAAGTTGTAAGGGAAAGCGTATTGGAAATGCTACATGAGGGACACCCAGGTATTGTAAAAATGAAATCTCTGGCAAGGAGTTACGTGTGGTGGCCAGGGATGGACAAGGAAATAGGGGACTGGGTGTCAACTTGTAAATGCTGCCAAGAATCTAGGCTGACACCTCCGATAGCACCCAAACACGAATGGGAAACACCAAGGGGGCCATGGTCAAGATTACACATTGATTTTGCGGGCCCAGTTAAAGGGCACACATTTTTAATAGTGGTGGACACTTACTCCAAATGGTTAGAGGTAAGCATCATGCAATCCACCACTTCAGAAGCCATCATTAGGCAGCTTAGGAGGCTTTTTGCAACACACGGGTTGCTGGATTTAATTGTATCCGACAACAGGCCCCAGTTCACGGCAACACAATTCGAAGAGTTTTTAGCACAAAATGGGATAAGACACACACTAACAGCACCGGGACACCCATCCACAAACGGACAGGTGGAACACATGGTATGTTATACAAAGGAAACCTTACAAAAGCTAGGGCCTGGGAACACACAAGAAAAGATAGATAAACTACTAAACATACAGCATATAGCTCCCAGTGCAACAACGAATAAGAGCCCAGCCAAACTACTCATGGGGAGGAAGCTGAGGTCAAACCTAGACAAATTACACCCCACATATAACCCAGAAAGACCAGTAGACTCCTCCAGCAGAAGCTGAACCTTCCAAACAGGGGACCTAGTATACACCAAGAATTTTACAGGGGAACCTTTGTGGATACCCACAAGAGTGATCTAGATAACTGGGCCCCGTTCTTACAGGGTTGATACGACAGACAGCAGGAGCTGGAGGAGACACATAGACCAGCTCAGAACCAGGGCAATGAGGGGTGACACAGACAGAACCATAGAAGAGGGGGGGAGATCCCTCACACAGACGAAACACAACCAGTGGGGAGAGGGGAGGCCCCTCACACAGACATAGCACAATCAGAGAGGGAGAGGGAGACCCTCCACAAACAAGAACACTCATAGAACAAACCCTGACAACTAAAAACGCACAACCCCCACAAATAAGAGTAGCTCTGGACGGAAAACGCAGACACGTACCTGAAACCACAGAACAAGGCAGCATAGGCAGGCAGGAACAGGTCCAGAAAGACACCGAAAAAGTGGCCCCTGGCGGGAGCGGCATAACCAACTCAACCTTCCAGGAGGTTCCAAGGAGAAGGATGGGAGGAACAATAAATCCACCCAAACAGTTCAGAGACTAACCAGCGACTGAGCTGCGCAGGTCCACTCGCACTCATAAAAGCCCCACCTACCTACGTGATTACATACAGTAGGCAAGACAGGATTGGGTGGACCGGACCAGGTGGGGAGGGGTGTTATGTATTTGCATACTTACCTGTGATTGGTTGGTCCGTGGCGTCGGGAAATTGAACAAGCCGTCACTGGCTACAGCTGCGAGCAGCCTGACTGTAAAAAGGCTGCCACGGTTTCTTCCGTGTTCAGTTCTAACAAGAAATAAAGAAGAATAGATTGTTAAGCTGACTCCTAAGAGTGTCTCATTCACCCGCGATCTAACAGCTATCATATCACCCTTAATCCTTCTTTTCATTAAAGCAGACATACCTAATTCCAGCAACTGTTCTTCATATGTTTTAGTGCTCCAATAGAGTTTCTCCTACAAACTACATAACGTTGTACACAGAAGACTCCGACTTGCAAGTCATATTCTCTGCATGGAGAACAATTGGATCCCCAAGATGGGAGTGAGATAGAGCCTCCTTGATGCCAAATGACCAAGAGGACACCCCCAAAATACATGGTGAAGAACATTCATGGAAGACTTAAAAACTTCAAACATCACATAGGAAGATGCTGAAGTATTCAGCCAAGAGATCTGGAGAGATCCCTTGCTGTACAATATGCTACATAGCAAAAGGGAGGATGTAATGCTAAAAAAAATAATAGGGATAATAATTACCAAATAATTACCAAACACTTCCAAGAATAAGGAAATCCCATTGATGGTGAAGGTGACTGTTATCCCATCAGTCTAATAATCACTGCAGAGGTAACAGTCATCCAAGGAATGATAATAAAAGGATGTTTATTACCAATTGTGACAATATTTGCATAACCAGCTTTAAAAAAATATACCAAAGCTCTTTGTTTCATTTTATAGTATATATTTTGTTCAACAACATTAAAAAAGGTCCAGATTTAAAACAGAAATGTTGCATTCATTTCTGGGAAGAAAAGAATGAAAAAGAAGGAAGAGAAATCCCATTATAATGACACATTTCTAAGATGCACGCTCAGATTCAAACAAGGTCAACTGTCTTATTGAAAACCTTGCTCTTTGTTTTCAGGAATATTTGGACTGGTTTTATCCTGGCATTCCATTCCTCCAAAAGATAACAGTACTGAGTTCCCATATATGACCAGAATAAACATCACAAAAATTGGGAAAAACTGAGCCATGTACAAGCCTTTGGAATCACTTTGAATACCATCTTTAATATTAAACAAATAGCTGCAAAAGCCTTACTACAAACAAACCAATTTATGTGATCTCTGCTGATTTTTCATTTAGTAGATTAAACTCCTTTTATGGTTTTTTTCCCCTCTTTTTTTTTTAAAAAAACCCTCCTCTTCTACTCTGCTGCATCATGTAAAGTGAGATTCATTGAAGCTTGGCCAATAGATGGTATCACAAGTACCCAGAGTTTATGCTATGGGAGGCCTATGGAAGCATATCTGCTCAAAGCATTCATGCAAATTATTACTTACTGCCCTATATGCTCATAAATTAATAGCTTCTCTGTGGATGAAAAACAGAAATTAGGCAACCATTAAGGTTGAACAATGTATAAAGAATATTAAATATTAATATGAACAAAACGAGATTGTGAGTGATAGGAATAGATATGCCAGCAGAATAACAAGCTAGACCTAAATACAAAATAAATAATAATCAAATGCATTTTCAGCTACATATTGAAAGCTTTTTTCCATACTATCTAACCCAGCAATGAAAAAAATGTAGAAGCATTTACCCAGTTACTATCTATGCATGAAAGTACATTCATATCCAGAACAGAAGTTGGGAATTCTTGGTGTTTTTTTTTTAAATCTGTCTCCAGAAGGATTTAATTATGTAACTTAGAAGCTGCATAACGAGCTGCATACTCTATTTCCAGTCAAGCCTTCTGGTTAGCTGGTTAGCTGGTAGATCTTTCACAAAACTGCCCAGTTTGGTCAACTAATTCCTATGATTAATTATTCAATTAAAAATTCATTTAAACAGACCACTGCTGGCAAGGACTATTATGGCATCTTGCAACATTCCCGGAAATTAAGAATTGATGCAGTGTACTATTATGTGTTGAAGCCTGAAAACATGTAGCAGTCATCAATAAGAATGAAGGGTTTTTTTTTTTAATTTCACAAGTAGAACTAAGAGCTAATCAATTAGGGGCCAGACATATTCTAATTCCTCTACCCCAGCAAGCTGGCATGGGCACAGATGTACCAACTGAGAACAGTCCCTTGACAGAAAGTATCCTGAGCCACTAATTCATACCTGATGTTCTTTGCACATTGCGCAGAATTCAGAAGCTGTCAGTTGGAGGCTAGAACTTCAGAATGTTTTTTTCTTGGTTTGATCGTAGAAATGCCATTGAGATAAAAGGATATTCAGGAGGACAGGCATCTCCCTGTATATTGAAGAAGACAGGAGAAAGAAGACACTGAAGAAGACTGTTGACCCAGAAGCGAACCTGGCTGGGGCCATCTTTGTGGCTTCAGGGTTGCCACTAGATGGGTGGGGGGGTGGGAACTAGTTAACTGGGGTTTTGCAGTCAAAGCAAAAGGTTTTCCTTTGGGAACCAAGGGCATTCCAACACGTGGCTGGGAAAGGAGGAGTGAAGCAGTGGGTAGGATTCAATTTTTTTTACTACCGGTTCTGTGGGCATGGCAGGGGAAGGATACTGTAAAATCTCAAGTCAGAGGTGGTATTTGCTGGTTCTCCGAACTACTCAAAATTTCCATTACCGGCTCTCCAGAACTGGTCAGAACCTGCTGAATATACCATCTCTGGAGTAAAGTAAGCAAGCAACTGACAACACTTCTATTGGACCATGTGACTGATGAGTTGGGGAAAGGGGAAAACTTTCATTTTAAATTAGGTGAAAACCGTGGGAATTTTCAGAGTTGGTTTTCACCAGTTATAGCAATAGCAATAGCACTTAGACTTATATACCACTTTATAGTGCTTTATAGCCCTCTCTAAGCGGTTTACAGAGTCAGCATATTACCCCCAACCATCTGGGTCCTCATTTTACCTACCTCGGAAGGATGGAAGGCTGAGTCAACCTTGAGTCTGGTGAGATTCAAAGTGCCAAATTGCAATCAGCCAGCAGTCAGCAGAAGTAGCCTGCAGTACTGCACTCTAACCACTGTGCCACCGAGGCTCTATGTCATGGCAATATGATGTATCCAATAAATTTGTTATGTATGCAGGTTTGAATGTTATTGGTTTAGTTTGAACTTTTCTTGTAAAATGTCAAATATGATTGGTTTAAAAAGTGCGGGAAAAACCCTGCACTCTGATTGGCTGGCAACTGCGGCTGCTGGCTATAAGTAGCAGCCGCAGCCCAGCCAAATCGGGTCTGTTATGAGCTGTAGTCACTAATAAACTCTTCACTGAAGCACTCTGCGTTTGACTCTTCATGCAAATCTAACAAAATTGTTCTTTGAGGAATCTATCCACTTTCAATGGGTGCATTACTTGGAACATTGACAAAGACAGGAGAAAGTAAGCTTGCTGTGCCATATAGCTAGTTGGCTACCTGCCTGTCTCCTTGCTTGTCTTTGCTACTTATGGAAAACAGCTTTTTACAGGTTCAGGGTTGGGTGCTGCCTGACCCATACTGCATGAGATTCCTGGCTGAGGACATGAATAAATACAATCCTGAAGCTGTGAGTGCTACGAATGCAGCATGGTCACCTAAAGGGCAGCAACCAGAGACAAATGATGAAAGATTCACTGCTACACCATGATGCAAGTCGTGATGCATGGAGCCTTTTGTACTTGCATTGCAACATCACAGACACATGTGTTAGGGATGGGGCTGGTGTAATGACATTGCAATGGACACTTAGTCATTTTCATAACATCCTATCTTGCTTCAGTGCTCCAGATTAGAGGCTAAGAAGAGGAGCCACACTTAGTTCAAGTTGATAGTCTGAGGAATGAAATGGCAGCTGTTCCATCTGGCTGGCTGCTTCCTGTTTGGCTACGAGTCAAAAACAACTTCCTTGCAGGTTCAGGCCTTGCAAGAAAGTCCAAGATTTGCAGCTTCTGAGCTTGGGACTGCAGGGAATTCTCTCTTGGTATAGCAATGTTGTTCTTGGTGGGGCAGTGATAAAGAAGCACTGATTCCAAGGGGCCCCTCCTATCAGTGGTCTCAGGCCAGGCTTCTTGTCAATGTGCCCATGCTAAAAATGTGCAGGGCAAAAGGGAAATGGAAAACATTGAGGTAGAAACTAGCAGAAAGACAGGGCAGCCTGGCCATTTTGGGAAAAGAAGAGGAGACCAATGGTTGATTTACCTCTTTTCAGATTGCAACTTAACTAAGGTAGTCAAGATTGTAGTGATGGTGAGCCCTTCAACCTATGAATCCTGGAATAATGTGCAAAACCTGAAACATAAACTTTAATTAAATCAAACACAAAGTTCTACATTTTAGACCCAAATACAGAAACATGGAGAGGAGGGAAGGAGAGGGGGGATATGTGGAGGACAATACTGGCAGGTAATAGTCTGTAGAGATTCTGTCATCCAGGTCATGGTTGTCCCAAAGGTGCTTTTTCAGGAGGCAATTGGACTTTCTTGTTTTTCTCTGAAGATATTTCACTTCTCATCGAAGAAGCTTTTTCAGCTGTGACAGAATAGTGGGGAATGGAAGGATTTATATTCCTTGCATTCTTTTAGAAGTGCTTCAACAGCCCTCTAAAAGGACGCAAATGACCAGCTGTCTGCAAGGAATATAGGGGGAGAAGGGGGAGGAGGAGGAGGAAGAGAAGGAGAAGGAGAAGAAGGATCCAGTCTGCAGTGTTTTCTTCTAGATAGAAGATGGTAGGCTTACAGGTTCTACATTTGGGTCCCTGGAAGAAACAGTTTATAGATCTTCCTATTTTTGGGTGTCATGCTGGGTTTTAGTAATGAGATGGGATTCGGTGACCTTCTATGTGACTCCTGGCAGACATAGAATTGGGGCATTGCATCTCTTCTGATGTCCTTTATCTCTCAGTGGCTTTCAACTTGTTCCAGAAGATAGGTCAAGAAACAATTGGCTTAAATTACAAGGCATTATATTTTGATTGTGTTATGTATGCAGGTTTAAAGTCATTGGTTTAGTTTGAACTGTTCTTGTAAAATGTAAGAAATGATTGGTTTAAAAAGTGCGGGAAAACCCTGCACTCTGATTGGCTGTCAATTGCGGCTGCTGGCTATAAGTAGCAGCCGCAGCCCAGCCAAAGCGGGTCCGTTCTGAGCTGTAGTCACTAATAAACAAAGAGCTTGAAGCACTCCACGTCTGTCTCTTCATGCAAACTTAACACTGGCGACAAAGGTGGGATCTCCCTGAAGAAGAAGGCAACCGCGGAACAGAAGAAGAGAGAGATGGCTGCGCTGAACACCTCCCCAGCCCCGTTCGATCCGACGGCAGAAGACTGGGAGTCGTATGCAGATCATTTCCAAATGTATCTGGAAGGAAACGATCGCCGACATTTCCGAGAAGCGGAAGAGGGCGGTCTTTCTCACGCACTGCGGTCCGGCAGTTTTCAAGATGGCGAAGGCATTGGCAGGAGCTGCAGACGTGAAGGTAATGGAATGGCCTGACTTAGAAAAGTTGTTAAGAGCCCATTACGCCCCACAAGTATCGTGCCTCATTAAGAGACACAAGTTTTACCGTCGGGATCAAGGGGAAAGCGAAAATGTAAATGACTTCGTGGCAAGTTTAAGAGACATTGGGGGTGCATGTGAATTTAACAATTTAGAAGAGGCCATGCGCGATCGATTTGTTCTGGGCCTTAAAGACAAGGTGCTTCAGAGCAAGTTATTACTAAGACCTAAGATCACGCTGAAGGAAGCAATAGAAGAGGCCTCTTCAGCAGAAGCTACCAAGTCCTCAGCAGCGCCATGAAGAAAATCAACAAGGCCACAAGCCATCCTGATGTGGAAAAGTCCACAACAACTCATTGTGAGCAAATAGATTCTGAGTCAGACTGTAGTGAGGTGGAGGAAGGAATTTACAGACTCAGAATGGAGAGGAAAAAGAAAGACCTGGGAAGAAAGAGGCAAGATTTCTACTGCAGAGGGTGTGGGGGAAGCCACCCCAGTACTGATGCAAGTTTTTAGACACCATTTGCTCCATTGTGATAAAAGAGGACACCTAGCAAGAGTCTGCAAATCATCCAGAACTCCACCCATCAGAAGAAAGTTTGCTACAAGCAAAGACAAAGAATTCAAGCCTAACAATTTCTGTGAGAAAATGGGGCACAGCACAGAAGCAAATGGGAAGAATGAAACTCATCAAACAGTCACCATTGGTCATTCATCACCCTTAAGAAGTAGAAAAGTGCATGTCAAGGTATTTATTGAACGAAGACCTTGCCAAATGGAAGTGGACTCAGGCTCATATCTATCTATGGTGTCATGGGACACTATTCACAGTCTTCTTCCCAACATCCAGATGAAGCACTTCAAGAAGCAAGCATTGACTCTTAAAGACTACCAAGGGAACAAGATTCCAGTAGTTGGAACAAGATTCCAGTAGTTGGAACAAGAGAATTCAACGTGAAGTTCAAGGGCCACACCAAATGCCTACCACTGACCATCATGGACAAGGACCAGCCAAGTCTGCTGGGCCTTGAGTGGTTCAACCCACTGGGCATCGAGTTGACTGGCATCAATCACATGAGCAACACTGAGTGGGAAGAGGCCTTGAAGTCTGAGTTTCCAGAGGTCTTCAGCAACGGATTAGGCAGGTACTTGGGGACCCATATCTCCTTTAACCTAGATCCCAAGGTACAACCAATCTGTTTAAAACCCAGAAGGGTCCCATTTGCCTTAAAGGAAAAAATTGATGCACAATTAGATAAACTAATAGCCCAAGGGGTTTTAGAGCCCACTGATCACTCCAGGTGGGAGACACCCATAGTCACACTAGTCAAGGCTGATGGGTCAGTGAGAATCTGCGGAGACTACAAGGGGACATTGAATCATGCACTACAACAGAGTGCATATCCAGTTCCAGTAGTGCATCATTTATTACATTCCCTTGAGGGGGCACAGTTTTGCCAAGTTGGACCTGGCACAGGCATATCAACAATTAACAGTTGATGATGCCACTGCTGAAGCCCAAACCATGGTAACCCATAGAGGTGCTTTCAAATGCAAAAGGTTGCAATTTGAGTAAGCGTGGCACCAGGCATCTTCCAAAGCCTTATGGAAAGAATGTTACAAGGATTGCCAGGGGTGGTGCCCTATTTTGATGATGTTTTAATTTCTGCTGCAAATGACACTCAGTTACACGAGACTCAGGAAGTTTTAACCAGATTCAAAAAGCAGGGTTAAAAGTCAAAGAAGAAAAATGCACACTTAGAACAGATAAAGTGGAATTCTTGGGTTACATGATTGATAAACATGGCATCCACCCCACAGAAGCAAAGGTTCAGGCAATCAAAGAAGCCCCAGGCCAAAATGCAAAACAGATTTGCAAGCATTTTGGGACTCATTAACTTTTATCATATGTTTCTACCTCAGAAGGCAACCATTGCAGAACCCCTACATAGGTTGCTGGACAAGAAATCTGTTTGGGTCTGGGGAGGAAGGAACAAGCTGCATTTAACAATATCAATAGACAAATCACGCCTGATGCTGTGCTGATACAGTTCTCTGAGAATCTTCCTGTTGTTCTGACTTGTGATGCCTCCCCTTTTGGAGTGGAGGGGTATTGAGCCATGCTTCCAGCGGAGGGAAGCTCCTATTGCATTTTACTCTTGCACCTTGACTAAAGCAGAGAGGAACTACAGCCAACTGGATAAGGAAGCCTTGGCAATTGTAGCAGCTGTCAAGAAATTCCATGAGTATCTATATGGGAGAACATTTACTGTTGTCACAGATCACAAACCTCTTTTAGGCATTGTGGCAGGGGACAAACCAACACCCACGATCCTGTCACCAAGAATGCTGAGATGGACTGAATTTCTTGCTGCTTATTCATACAAACTGATCCACAGACCTGGTAAAGACATTGGGCATGCAGATGCTTTGAGTCGCTGCCCACTTCCTTCACACATTGAGGACCCTGTTCCTGAGACTCACACCTTTTTCTAGAAACTGTTGCCAAGCTTCCAGTACATGCTGCTGAAATTGCCAGAGAGACTGCCAAAGACACTTTATTGGCTCCTGTTATAGGCTGGATTAAAAAGGGTTGGCCACTTCAAGATCTACCTCAACTTGCCCAACCTTTCAAATCCAGGCAAACTGAATTATCTGTATTAAGAGGATGTATTTTGTGGGGTAACAGGGTGGTTATTCCTGCAAAACTACAAAAAGAGGTTTTGGAAATGTTACATGAGGGTCATCCGGGAATTGTCAGAATGAAGGGATTGGCCAGGAGTTATGTATGGTGGCCAGGTATTGACAAAATGGTTGAAAACTGGGTTGCATCTTGTCCCAACTGTCAGGTAGTCAGGCCTGCCCCACCTCTCGCCCCCAAACAGGAATGGGAATGTCCTAGATGCATATTCCAAATGGCTAGAGGTTATCCCTATGGCATCCACCACAACTGAAGCTGTCATCAAACAGCTTAAAAGCTTTTGTAACTCACGGGTTACCTGATGTGCTTGTTTCTGACAATGGCCCTCAATTTACATCCAACCTTTTTGAATCATATCTAGCACAACAGGGTATCAGACATGCCCTGACAGCCCCTGGGCATCCTTTGGCTACGGCCGGGCTGAACGTATGGTACGATTTACCAAGGAAAACTTCAGCAATTGGGTCCAGGGATATCACTGAGAGAGTTGAAAACTGTTCAGCATATCACTCCCAACCCCTCAACTAATTTGTCCCCAGCTGAATTGTTGATGGGTAGGAAACTCAGGTCTCCCTTGATCGCCTTCATCCCACTTACGCACCCAACGCACCACTAGATTCCACTAGCAAAATTCGCCATTCACTGTGGGTGATTCTGTTTATGCTAAGAACCTTATGGGTGAACCATTATGGATTCCTGCTGAGATAACCCAAATCACAGGCCCCAGGTCTTACAGGGTACAAACAGAGGATGGTGTCCTCTGGAGCAGGCACATTGATCAGTTAAGATCCAGATTGCCTCAGGAGCATCGCTTTGCTCCTCTCTGGTTCCCATACCTACTGCCTCTTCTAGGGGGGAAGGGGAGGATCATGAGTGTAATCAGCAAGCAAGAATCAACCCCATGTGTAATGAGCTAACACGACAGGAACCATCCCAAAACCTGTCACAATACCAACAACCATTTTCACAAATGGAAGATTGCACATCACTACCTGATTTAGGTGCTGACATTGGGTTGGAGATGGATTGGGAGGAGAGACCAGGTTGTAGTAACCAAACAGGTTCTACCATTACTATAAGTCCTAGTAAGGAAATGTCAGCAGACACATTTCCTCCCTCACAAGGTGAGAACCTTAAAACATCTGAACCACGTAGGTCTCAACGTACACATAAGAGCCCCACCTATTTAAAAGAATACATTAGATAGGCTGGGGTTTGAGTATGGACTGAACCTAGTGGGAGGGGTGTTATGTATGCAGGTTTAAAGTCATTGGTTTAGTTTGAACTGTTCTTGTAAAATGTAAGAAATGATTGGTTTAAAAAGTGCAGGAAAACCCTGCACTCTGATTGGCTGGCAACTGCGGCTGCTGGCTATAAGTAGCAGCCGCAGCCCAGCCAAAGTGGGTTCATTCTGAGCTGTAGTCACTAATAAACAAAGAGCTTGAAGCACTCCGTGTCTTTCTCTTCATGCAAACTTAACAGATTGGACATCAGAAAATATTTTCTAAAGCAACCACTCTTCAAAAACGAAATGGTCTCAGGATGAGATGGACTGACTTTCACTGGTGAAACAGAGGCTGAGTAGGTAACTTTAGAGGATTCTTAGATTGTGCAGGAGGTGGAAGAAATTTCAGGGTTCTTTTCAACTCTGACATTTTTTTATTTTCTGTAACTACAGTAGTCATTTAAGGGCCTTGGTGGTGCAGGCTGATAATAGCCTAGCACTTAGTTCCAGCTGCCTGTAACTATTGCAGGCTCGAATCCCACCAGGTTCAAGGTTGACTCAGCCTTCCATCCTCTCGGGGTAGGTAAATTGAGGACCCAAGATTGTTGGGGCAATAAGCTGACTTTGTAAAAAATGCCGCTTAGTAATAAGCAGGCATATACAATGGAATGAAGGCTATTGCTGAGCACACTGGGCTGTATCCCAAAAATTGTAAGCCGCCCTGAGTCTCTGGAGAAGGGTGGGATATAAATATGAATTAAAAAAAACCTGTTAGTAGTCAACCCCCTGTTTTGGGTTTTTTCCAGTGTGCTTATCCTGAGAAAGGAGACAGTGCATGTGAATAGATGAAGGCTACCATCTCTTTATCTCATCCCAACACTCCTGGCTAATTAAATCAGCCAGGAACAGATCTGGTCTCATGGTTAAGTATGGTTATGAAACTTATGGTAGCTGGTAGCAAACGCAATTATTAATTGTATTTCAGTAGCCATCCCAAGTGTTGCACAACCTGTTGTAGGTTCTAAATTCCTTTACATACGATCTATACTGTCCATGAAATCAACAGTTTAATCATGACTAATGCTGCATACTAAGAATACTAACTTAGTGTAAGGTGTGAAAACAGTCACCTTACAGCCATCTACTGAAGCTAAGGAAACCTGCTTGGTCTGCTTAAGCCTTCATGAGTGGGGAACACCCATGCAAGCTGTTTTTGAAGCAAATATGGATACCCTGAAGGGATCCAAATCCTTGCAAAATAATAGTAGTAGTAGTAGTAGTAGCAATAATAATAATAATAATAATAATAATAATAATAATAATAATGGCAGCTAATCTGTTAGATGTATGGCAAGAAGTTATTTGTATTGAACACTCAAAAATGGGTAAATCAGAACCTGGAAAATTGTACATCATATGCAATGGAGAAATAAAAAAACTAGGACTGGATAGAACTTTCAAACTTTAGGTTCCTTCACAATCATCAATCTGTTGTCACTGGGTAAAGCAATCCTTAGATAAGGGGTGTCAAATTTGATTTCATTGAGGGCCACATCAGGGTTGTGTTTGACCTCGGGGGGCTGGGGAGGCATGGCCAGGGTAGGTGTGACCAGCTTGACATCACTCATGTGAGCGGGGTGCTTGTAGTGGCCCAGGCACTCTGCCAGCAAAAATGGACTCCCAGGCTCCATTTTGGGCTACAACGGCCTCCTGCAACCCTCTGCCAGCGAAAATGGAGCTCGGGAGGGCTGCCCGTGGCCCTCCCAGCTCCATTTTCACTGGCAGAGGCACTGCAGGTCGGTCCTTTGTGTTTCCAGGGGAGCAGGCTGGATTCGATCCGTGGGCCTTGAGTTTGACACCCTGCCTTAGACGCTCTAATAAAGCATTAGGTTTTCAACCAAAAGAAGCATCATGTAAAGCATTCTATCAGGACAGCTCCTGTAAAGGAAGCAGCATCTGCCATGTTACTCCTGTATGAGTAAATAGTTTGTGTGTGTGTGTGTGTTTTAATATGACAAGTGAAAGCACAATTACAAATTAATGGAAGAAAAGCCCGATTGTCCATTTGTGTTGCGATGCAAACTGCTGCGTAAAAGCCGCCCAGGCTGGCTTAATCATCCTGTTTCCCTTTCCTTTTTCACTCATTACATTCATTATTGGTCACAAAAGACTGCTCACAGAACAGTGAGTGGTTTTAATTTAATGCATCCCTCCCGAAACCTGCAGGGAAATTAAAGGCGGGAGCAAGCTGGAGAGGGCTGGGAGAGCGGGAGTGTTGGAGTAAACAGGCCTTGGCACATCTGAGATTCCCGATGCTAATCAACAAATATTTTCCAACTAGATCAGGGCTGACCCCTAAACACATTGGGAGGGATTAACTGAATTAGTTTGCAAATTGACTCAAATTGATGTGAGGAGTTTCCTTGCTGTTGCCTTGAAGCCTCTGACTGAGGCTGGTGGATGACCTCTCGTGCTGACAGGACAACAGGTGCCAAGTCATCTAATGACTACAGGAGCCAATAAAACCAGAACATCCAGTATGATCCCATGAGTCAAGGGAAGAGAGAAAGAGAGAGAAATAGCTTGGCTGGCTTACCTACATAAAGTAAAATAATTCCCAATCTCCCCTTAAACCTAGGCAGTCGTGGTTTATGCAGGGTAATTAAGAAAGAGAAAAGTAATCAAAAATCTAATCAGGACATGCTGTAATATCTGGGGGAGAGAGGGGAGGGGTTGCAAAAATTAGATCTGTTGAGGAACCATCAAGGCAATTGCTTGGAAGCATTTGAGATGCTGCAGATTTGATTAAATGCCACACACTACATCCCCAACAAAGTTTGTGCTACAGTCAGAATAAGGAATGTAAGAAGTTGCCTAGCCCCAAATGACGAGGGTCACAGCCACTTCAGTACTTTCAGCTTTGGTGGCGCAGTGGTTAGAGTGCAAGCTACTCCTACTGCAATTTGGCAGATCGAATCCCACCAGGCTCAAGGTGGACTCAATCTTCCATCCTTCCGAGGTGGGTAAAATGAGGACCCAAATTGTTGGGGACAATAGGCTGACTCCATAAACCGTTTTGAAAGGGCTGTAAAGCACTATAAAGCGGTATATAAGTCTAAGTGCTATTGCTGTTATAGCTTGAATTGACTGAGTTTGGGATAGAAAAAAGTAGCCTAAAGCTGGGAATGATATGAAGTCCACCGATGCCCTTCTTTCCAAGTTTTTCCAAGCTGGGTTGAGTTGGCATTTCTCCCTGTGATGTTTACCATCTCTGCACCAAGAACTGCCTGGGACACGCGAACCCCTAATAATTGTGGGTACAGTTCCCAGAATGTTCCAAAATTTGACACCAATATTAATTTCAATGGAAAAATGTAAGTGGAAAGTAATTATATTTACTGTAGTTTAGTTTAACTAAATATAAATAGAATAAAATTATTACAGGTACATCCATCAGAATAGAGCTGGAAGGTAGCTTGGAGGTCTTCTGGTCTAAGCAGGAGACCCTATACCATTTCAGACAAGTGGCTGTCTAGTCTCTTCTTAAAAACATCTAGTGATAAAGTACCTACAACCTCTGAAGGCAAACTATTCCACTGGTTAATTGTCATCACTGTTAGGAAGTTTCTCCTTAATTCCTAGTTGCTTCTCTCATATATATAGGAGGAATTATAGTAGCAGTATAGAGGTATCTATACAGAGGTGGTATTCAGGAGGTTCTGACCAGTTCTGGAGAACTGGTAGTGGGAACTTTGAGTAGTTCTGAGAACTGGCAAATACCACCTCTGACTGGCCTCACCCCCATCTATTCTCTGCCTCCCGAGTCCCAGCTGATCGGCTGGGCCTTCTTTTGTTGCCCTGCACAGCAGAACGGAGCTGGAGAGCAGGTTAGTGGAGTGGGAAAGGAATGGAGATTTTTACAGTACCCTTTCCCTGCCATGCCCACCAAGCCATGCCAAGCCCACCAAGCCACGCCCACAGAACCGGTAGTAAAAAAAAAGAATCCCACCACTGTATATATAGTACTTATACGCTTATATATAAACTTAGCAATTTTGCTTCAGTGAATCCCTGAATGAACAGAATCTAATATTACATTTAGATGGTGCAAAGTTGAATACAATTTCATTCTGCAAATTTGAACATGACTGCTATTTATGTGCAGTTGTTTAGATTCAAAATAAGAAAAACCATGAATATGTCAGGAAAAGAAGTTTTCGATCAATTTAACGCTATTTATTTCCTCTTCAAAGTAGTTAATAATGTAAATTGATTTTGTTATGTATGTAGGTTTGAAGTCATTGGTTTAGTTTGAACTGTTCTTGTAAAATGTCAGAAATGATTGGTTTAAAAAGTGCGGGAAAATCCTGCACTCTGATTGGCTGGCAACTGCGGCTTCTGGCTATAAGTAGCAGCCGCAGCCCAGCCAAATCGGGTCTGTTATGAGCTGTAGTCACTAATAAACTCTTCACTGAAGCACTCTGCGTCTGACTCTTCATGCAAACTTAACAGATTTGGTAGGTCTACAATTAGCCAGGTGAAGACAATCCCTTAATGGACAAATGTTATGGCATTCTGACCAGAATGTTGAAGTTAAGGCAACATCAGAAGCACCTAGAAAATCATCAGCTAGCACTATCTGGAAACGGAACAGATCTGCAAATCAAAAAGCACAGATCCTCGCAAGGGACACATTGAAAGTTTAGTTGACTCTGGCATGGTCATCGATCAGGGCTCCCCAAACTTGGCAACTTTAAGACTTGTGGACTTCAACTCCCAGAATTCTCCAGACAGTAGCTGGCTCTAGAGTTCATAGTACAGCATTTCTTATTGTTCAGCATGGAAAGTTGGCAGAAGGAAATCTTTTCTCTGACTTCATCATAAAAGTCATCAGCTAAAGTATACAAAAAACAATGATAACACCCAAATAGTTTGGAACAAAGTACTTTAAATTGCTGAACAAAAATTGTACCATTTGGTCACAACTGAAGAAGGGAGGGAAAAAACTCTTGAAGGAAATGTTTTTCCTTCAAAATATTTTTCAACCATTAAAGTATGGGGTGATAGCTCTATTATATACTTTCGGACAATATGGCAGCCAAAGGCACAGAAAATATTGTGTGGGTGGAAGAATGAATCCATTCAGGCATATATAACAAGCCCATGATGGCTGAGAGAGAGAGGGACAGGCCCATAGTCACCCAGCAAGCTTCAATGCCTAAGATGGGAATGGAACTCACAGTGTCCTGCTTTCTAGTCTTGCGCCTTAACCATTAGACCAAGCTAACATACCAACATAGCTGAGAAGTTGCATCTCACATTCTGTAAAGAAACAGAAGCTGTAAGAAGCTGGATATTTCAAGAAGATAAATCATCCAAAATACACCCTGAAATTAAAGAGGAAAGAAATAGGTTTTGGGATAGCCTTCATATTTCGTAGACTGGAAAAATATTGAAAAACTGTGGGAAGAACTCATATATGCAATGCATATTAGAAAGTCTAAGAATACTTCTGAGCTAGAATGATTCTGCCAGCAGGAGTGGGAAAACATTCCAAAAGCAAGAATAGAAAGATTCTTAGTTGGCTACAAGGCTTTTTTTGAAACCATTACAAAGGAGGGGTAAGAAAGTACTGACTTTTATACATGTTACATTCACTGGTTTTGAGTCAGATAGTAATATTATTATTATTTTTATTTATTTATTAAATTTATATCCCGCCTCACTTCCCCCATTGGGGAACTCGAGGCAGCGTACAACAAGATAAAAACATTTTCCTATACAATATAAAATCAAAAACTCATTCATACCATTCAGACATACACGAGGGAAGAACAGAGTCTCAGTTCCATGCCTTCCGACAAAGCCAGGTCTTAACGGCTTCGCGGAAGGCAAGTAGATTGGGAATGGTTCTAATCTCCCCAGGGAGCATATTCCAAAGGGACAGTGCTGCTACAGACAAGGCCCTAGCCCGCGGACCCGCCAGCTGACATTGCCTGGCCAACGGTATCCGGAGCAAGCCTTCGCTGTGAGATCTAACCGGGCGCTGGGAGGCATAAGGTAGCAGTAGGTGGTCTCAAAGGTGTCCCACTCCTAAGCCATGAAGGGCTTTAAAAGTTGTCACTAGCACCTTGAATTGCACCCGGATGACCACCGGTAACCAATGCAGCTCGCGGAGGATAGATGTTATATGGGCACGACTAGGTGCACCCATAATCACTCGCGCGGCCGCATTTTGCACCAGCTGAAGTCTCCGAGTGCTCTTCAAGGGCAGCCCCGTGTAGAGCGCATTGCAGTAATCCAATCGAGAGGTGATAAGGGCATGAGCAACCATGTGTAGAGCCGCTCGGTCCAGGAAGGGTCGCAACCCTGCGCAACAGGTGAACCTGTGCAAAGGCCCCTCTGGTCACAGCCATAAGATGGTGGTCAAATTGTAGCTGTGGATCCAGAAGGACCCCCAAGTTGCGAACTCATTCTGAGGGGAGCAATTTCTCTCCCCCCAGTACCAAAGTTGGATAATCAACTGAAACCCAAGGGGGCAAGACCCACACCCACTCGGTCTTGTCAGGGTTGAGTCTGAGCCAATTAGTCCCCATCCAGACCCTCACATCCTCCAGGCACTGGAACATCACCTCCACAGCCTCACTAGATTGACCGGGGACAGAGATGTACAACTGGGTATCATCAGCGTACTGCTGATACCCAACCCTGTGTCGACGGATGATCTCACCCAGCGGTTTCATGTAGATATTAAACAGAAGGGGGGACAGGATAGAACCCTGAGGGACCCCACATGGCAGGGCCCTAGGGCTCGATCTCTGCCCCCCCTCCAACACCGACTGAGTCTGGTCAGACAGATAGGAGGAGAACCACTGTAAAACAGTGCCTCCCACTCCCAACCTCCTGAGCCGACTCAGAAGGATACCATGATCGATGGTATCGAAAGCCACTGAGAGGTCAAGAAGCACCAGAATGGAGGAGACCCCCATCCCAGGCCTGCCAGAGATCATCCACTAATAGACTATTAGAGTCTATGCACACTGTTCTCGTGACTCCATGTTCTTACTAGCATTGTCCCTCCTGATCTCAGATGACAACAGCAGACAGCTCAGGAGTGGAATAAGATAAACAGGCCATTGACTCCTAGATACATAAAATATTAGACTCTCTACCTCACACCAGGCTTAAGTCTAGGAAACCAATTTGGGATACATACCACAGCCTTATGATCTAGGTGAAGAATGGCAATTAAAATGGGCAACTTTTAATAACCACAACCAAACAGATCATGCAGAACCAACAAAACCACTTCCAGGAATGCAGTTGCCTACCGCCCCCAATATCTAAAAATCTAGAAAGAATGGAGAGAAGAGCAACAAAGATGATTAGGGGACTGGAGACTAAAACATATAGAGAATGGATGCTGGAACTGAGTATGTCTAGTTTAATGAAAAGAAGGACTAGGGGTGACATGATAGCAGTCTTCCAATATCTCAGGTGCTGCCACAAAGAAGAGGGAGTCAAGCTATTCTCCAAACCACCTGAGAGCAGGACAAGAAGCAATGGATGGAGAGAAGTAATGGGTAGAAACTAATCAAGGAGAGAAGCAACTTAGAATTAAGGAGAAATTTCCTGACTGTTAGAACAACTAATCAGCGGAACAACTTGCCTCCAGAAGTTGTGAATGCTCCAACGCTGGAAGTTTTTAAGAAGAGATTGGAAACCATTTGTCTGAAGTGGTGTAGGTTTTCCTGCATAAGCAGGGGTTGGACTAGAAGACCTCCAAGGTCCTTTTCAACTCTGTTACTCTATATGGAGCCACCTGAATAGAATCAGGATAGGCCATGCCAGAACTAAGGAAAAGCTCTTTAAGTGAGGAATGGCCAAGAGTCTGCAATGTGATTGTGGTGCATCAGAACAAAGGATAACACATCTAGTTTGAGAATGTCTCCTCAGGATATTTCAAGGCACTTGGGATGATCTCAATGCAGCCACACCGGAGGCAATTAGATGGTTGCTTCCCTTAAATATTGAATTATAACTTCTATTCATTTTGACTATGGCACGGTATTACGGTGATTTTATTATGGTTTTACCTTAATTTAATATTTTATCTCATATGTTGAATTGTCCACATACCATATACATTTGCTGATGCTTTATTTAAACTTGTATTTGTATATCAGCAATTGCCTGATCTCTGCAGATGCCATACGCTAAGTAAACAAATGAATAGTTAGCAATAAGAAATAAGGATGTAGATTTTTATAGATAAAGGCTGTGTTTAACTCTGAAGCATGGAGAGGGTGTGTCAGCTTCTCTTCACTTAGGGATTCATTGAAACACACAACTTGACTAGAGGTGCTAAACTTTTTGATCTTGCTCTGAACAACCCAACCTTTTTGGGAACAGAGTCTTTTGCTCTGAAAAAGTTGCACATCTCTGATATATATGATGTCATATTTAGCTAGTTGATGTAACTTACAGTATATGTTAAAGCAAGGGTCCCCATTCCTGGGCTGCAGCCCACTACCAGTCCATGGCCTATTTATTTTATTTTATTTTATTTATTTGTCAAACATGCACAAGTTAGGAGGTATAAATATGAACATAAACATGAAGAAGGAAGTAAATACAGATAAATGGGGACAGTAAGACAGGGACGGTAGGCACGCTGGTGCGCTTATGCACACTCCCTTTACGCACCTCTTAGGAATGGGGTGAGGTCAGTGGTGGGATTCAAATAATTTAACAACCGGTTCTCTGCCCTAATGATTTCTTCCAACAACCAATTCACCAAACTGATCAGAAACTTAAAACCCGGTTCTCCTGAAGTGGTGTGAACTGGCTGAATCCCACCACTGGGTGAGGTCCATAGCAGACAGTTTGAGGTTGAAGCTGTGAGGGGTTGAGGCTGTAACAAACCCTATTCAGGATTGAGCCATGTGTGTGACTGGCTGGAGAGTGTGTGCCAGAGGTGGCATTCAGCAGGTTCTGACCAGTTCTGGAGAACCGGTAGCGGAAATTTTGAATAGTTTGGAGAACCGACAAATACCACCTCTGACTGGAGATTTTATAGCATCCTTCCCCTGCCACACCCACCAAGCCATGCCCACACAACCGGTAGTAAAAAAATTTGAATCCCACCACTGATGAGAATGGATGGAAATTGGCCACAGCGTGGTTCTGCACAGCTTGTAGGCACCCTTTCCAGTTTGTGGGAGCCCTTGTCTTCCTTTGCATTCCAGCTTCTGGTCCCTAGTGACTCATTTTATTTCTGTTTTGGTAGCTTAGTTTATTTTATCAAAGTTATATGATGGCGCATCTGACACAAGGTGACTCTGGGAGGCATACAATAAAATCAACTACTAAAACATTATAAAACCACTTCAAACTCTTAAATACTTAAATATAAGATCTCAAGAACATTGAAATTGGAACGTTATATGTGGTGGACCAGATTATGCAATCTAACCTCTTTTTTCCTTGCAATAAATAAATAAACCTGAATAATAAGTGTTTGTGAGAACTTTGCTTTCTTGGTTACTGATTAGGACCCAAACAATTCCCTTCCTTTGGCTGAAAATAGAACTGTGCACGAGAAACTTTTCTATGTGAATCTGTTGCATGCATACACTTCCCCCAGAAAGGTATTGGTCTCATGGGAAAGGAGAAAGAGGGAGGGTCAGCTTTCTGTCATTCATGTATTTTGTTGAAGTTCATCAGTGCAAAACTTTCTTTGCTTACAGCTAAAACCATCTGTGCATCAGTGAAAGATTGTGTGTTTGGCCCATTTGGATATAGCTTTATCAATTTCACAAATTTTGTCTGATGAATAGAATAGAATTCTTTTTATTGGCCAAGTGTGATTGGACACACAAGAAATTTGTCTTGGTGCAAATGCTCTCTGTATACATAAAAGAAAAGATACATGAAAACACAAAGGAGAAAAAGTCACTGATACACAGCACACAGTGAGATCTTTTTCATTTTAATAAACACCAACTACTTAATATTCCACAAGTTTAAAAAGTATGTCTCCTTTAACATTCCTCGTCTTCTTTCTAATCCTTTAAGACCCTTAATTAAATCGAAGCCTTGCTAAAAAATGTTATCAACTTCTTTGCAGGCCATATATTTTAATCACAATTTGATGACAAAAATTAGATACCATTTGCATTCAGCATATAATCAAGAATAGTAATAACAATAATAAAAAGATTATCCAAACAGAAGTTTTGTTTTGATTTTTGAGGCATGAGGATTAAGAAATAGATCCAAAAGAGGCCATAGGGCAAAAACATAGACTTCAAACATTTCCATTCAATAATCAAAGACAAAAACTCCTCTAGTTTTTACAAATAATGTTCAAGAAAATAAATTTGTCGACAGTTTCTGCTCCAGAGAAATTCCATCATTTCATCAAGTTTACTGATTTGCTTAAAATGTCTTTGAAGTTGTTACATAGAAAGAAATAACAATTTGGTACTGTATATATTATTTACAGGGACGAAGTAAATAAATGGGAACTTTTCACGCAATCAAATTAAACAACCACATCTCACATTCTTATATTTGTGTTAAAACGAGCCCTTAGACGTACATGAAAATAAAGCTCTCTGTGAAACATTGACTATGGAAGTGCAAGATTTCATAATTGCATGGAACTTTTTCAGTGGCTTTAGACTTTTTGTCATTAAATGTTTAGCATCACACCTGAGCATCTAAAGGTGCATCTACTAGATCAGGGGTGGCGAAAAGTTTGACACAAAGAGCCCAATTTTAAACTGTGCGAGTCAGAGAGCCACACACGTCGCTGGCTCGTGCAGTTGTTTCGATGGGATGGGGAGGGATGAGCAGACGGGGGCGGGACTCGCGCTCGATCTCCTCAGAGATCCCTTCTCAGAAGCAGCATAACAAAATCCAACGTGGCAAAGAGCCACAGTATACAAAATAATATATATAATAATAATATAAGAGGCAAGAGCCGCATTCATTTTGGCCGGAGCGCATGCGGTCGAGAGCAGATGTTCGCCACCCTGTACTAGATTGTGCCTTTAAGGCTACAGATAGGTAACAGATTAGATGCTGCTCACATATGACTTTCTGGGTGAATGAAGCCTTGATGGAAGGCCAGAAACTTCATCCTTTGTTCTGACATGTTTTTATTAATATGGGACCCACTTCTGGTTTGAAAGCTTCTATGACTCCAATAAGTAAAGGATGAATATGCAGGATTAGAACACGATCCTGACCATAACAAGAGGTCAGTGTTTAACCTTGTTGAATTCAACTAGGGGTGGGCTTCAAACATTTTAGCAAAGGGTTCTCTGCCCAGTTGCTGGGTGGTCATGGTCATGGTGGGTGTGGCCTAGTCAGCCTCCTGCACCATAGCAGGCAGGGCATTTTGCCCTCCCCAGGCCCCAGAGATTCTCTTCAAGCTTCCGGGAGGGCGAAAATGGCCTCCCTGGGCTCTGGAGGCTCTCTGGAAGCCAGAAACGGGCCCATTTCCAGCCTTCCCAAACTTCTGGGAGTCCCATTTTTCATCCTCCCAAGCCTCCATGTGCATCCTGCACTTACTTACATCCAAAACGGGCCGCTTGGGGACTCCTGGGAGGGGTGGGATGGGCAGGGCCAGCCAGGGGTAGGATTTGGGGGTTCTTCAAACTGCATGGAATCTTAGCTAGGGGTCTCCTGAACCCCTGCAAAACCCCAGCAGCCTACCCCTGAATTGAACTGAACCTGGTCCCAGTGGATCTGTATTGCTACAATCTGAGGTATGTAGTCTGGGGCAGATCCCAACAATCTTCTAGAAGGATGCTCTTCTGCCCAAACAGACACAGGCTTGTTTAATGTATACTAACATTAAAAGAAACTCGGTGGCGCAGTGGTTGGAGAGCAGTACTGCAGCTACTTCTGCCAGCTGCCTGCAATTTGGCACTTTGAATCTCACTAGACTCAAGGTTGATTCAGCCTTCCATCCTTCCGAGGTGGGTAAAATAAGGACCCAAATTGTTGGGGCAATAGGCTGATTCTGTAAGCCGCTTAGAGAAGGCTTTAAAGCACTTTAAAGCAGTATATAAGTCTAAGTGCTATTGCTAACATGCCAGCATTATTTTTTGAAGGTTTTTAGTAAACATGTGTAATTTTGGCCAGCTTTAGGAAGCAAATATTCCCCTCCCCACTTCCTGGTTTAAAGAGAACCTGCCCCACTCTGCTTTTAAATCTAATGCCACCTGTTCAAACATTTCTGGCTGAGATCTTCATCAAAGGGGAAATGAATCTAGCGGCATTCAATTCTCCAACACTGAAGGGGGAAACCTATCTGACTAGCATTTATGATACGGTGTCAATAGGTTTCCCCTGCCCCCTGTCTCCAGCAGCAGCGGGAGAAGGAAAGGATGCAAATCACATTAAAATGTAATGTTTATCAATGCCGTGATAAAAGAGCAAACTTCTCGTCCCTTTTCCAGGCCCCACACATCGACAGTCTGAATACGCTGGTAATGTGAGGGCCTGATTAGTCCTGCAAGGCTGCCTACAGGTTAGCAGGCCTCATTTCAAATCTCTGGCAGCCAATATGCGCCGCCTCCTGTTTTGCCCAGATTCTCTGTGTTCAACACCAACCGGGGTCATTCTATATATGGAAATGACTGTCTCCAGGGCAAAAAAATTAAAAAAGGTGAGATTGCCGCTTTAACCTCACTGGCCTCAGAAAATATGTTTTAGTCCGATACATTATACTGGTAGGAATTATTTATCAAGAAGATACAAGCTTGATATTTCAGAAATAATGAGATGCTTCAGCTCTGCAGCTGAAATTTTATGGTCGAGGGAGCTTCAGCCCTGAATCCAGAAGAATGAAGTAAACTTGCAGGGAAAATGATACATAGACTGGCTCAATAGTGGGATTCAAAAAATTTTATTACCGGTTCTGTGGGTGTAGCTTGGTGGGCGTGGCAGGGGAAGGATACCATAAAATCTTCATTCCCATCCCACTCCTGGGGGAGGGATACTGCAAAATCCCATTCCCTCCCCACCCCACTAACCTGCTTTCCAGCTCTGTTCTCCTGTGCAAAAGAAGACCCAGCCAATCAGCTGGGACTTAGGAGGCAGAGAATAGATGGGGCCGGGGACAGTCAGAGGTGGTATTTGCCGGTTCTCTGAACTACTCAAAATTTCCACTATTGGTTCTCCAGAACTGGTCAGAACCTGCTGAATAAAACCTCTGGACTGGACAATTAAAGTAAAATGCTTCTGCAAATGAGGAATGGGAAGGCTATGGGACCATAAAAGGTTTCTCCAGTGTTGCAATGTTTTTGATGTTCAATGGACCCAGGGGTTTGGATCTGCAGTCCAGCAATGGTCCCCTAAGACAGGTTCAAATTATGTAATAATGGAGGACAGTAACTTGTTTTTAAAAAAAAAACAAAGCAAATAGTGACAAATCTGGCCCAAGAAAAAAAAAAGAAAAATACTCACAATAGAATTCCCTATGCCTCCAGGCTCGAATTCTGGGCCTGGACAATCTGGAACTGCACCGCCTGCGGTCCGATCTAAGCATAGTTCACAAAATTGTCTGCTACAATGTCTTGCCTGTCAATGACTTTTTCAGCTTCAACCACAATAATGCACCAGCAAACAACCGATACAAACTCAAGGTAAACCGCTCCCAACTCGATTGCAGAAAATACGACTTCAGCAACAGAGTGGTCAATGCCTGGAACGCCCTACCCAACTCCATTGTTACAGCCGCAACCCCTCACAGCTTCAACCTCAAACTGTCTACCATGCACCTCACCCCATTCCTAAGAGGTCCTTAAAGGGGCATGCATAAGTGCACCAGAGTGCCTACCATTCTTGTCTTACTGTCCCCATTTATCTGTATTTACTCCCTTTGTTCTTGTTTATGTTGATACTTCTACTTGTTATCTTGTACATGTTTGACAAACAAATAAATAAAAATAAATAAACATTTTGTCATAAATGCAAAAATTTTATACTGAGTGATTAAGGATTAGTCTGCATCTTTTTGCCTTATATTTGGCAGATTTGAAGAAGAATGTTGATGCACCAAGAGGCCACGATTGGCTGGGTAAGGAGAGAGGGACAGAGATAATTGTTTGGAAGAAGGATTTGCTCAAAGCTACTTAAAAGTCTGTTTGGATTGCCTCCACAGTCTATGTTGATTTTATTTATTTATTTATGTCCTGCAATTTTTATTTTTATAGAGTAACTCAAGATGACAAAGATACCTAATATTCTTTCCTTCTCCTATTTTCTTCAGAACTGCTATCCTGTAAGTTGGGTTGGGCTGAAAGAGAAAGACCACCTCAAAGTCACCCAGCCAGTTTTCATACCTAAGGCAGAACTAGAACTCGCAATCTCCCAGTTTCTAGCTTGGTGCCCTAAGCACTGGACCAAATTGGTTCAAACAGGTTTACGCTATTGGTGCGCTTTTGTGATTTATTCATAGTGTCATTTATTTATAGTGTCATTTGTTTATAGTAGAAGAAGATGCTCACTTAAGCCTTCCACCATTTTCTAATGTAGCATTCTCAACCTCAGCAACTTGAAGTTGTGTTGAGGAATTTAAAATCCATGCGCTTTTAGATTGATGAGGTTGAGAAATGAACTGAAGAGGCACAACTCAGAACACTTTTGGAAGCACCTGAGCCTCCCGAACCTTCTGTGGAATTCTACTCATGGATTTCCACTGTGCAAAATGGCATCCAAAATGAAGAAAGTAGTCCTCATTTAGCAGATGCCTTATTTAGTGACTGTTCACAGTTATGACAGTGATGAAAAGGTAACTTTGGGACCCAGTCCTTTAAATGGTGATGTTTCAATTCACAACCACTTCACTTTACAATCAAATTCCAGTTCGGTTGTGGTCACTAAGTTGTGTCTATCTGTACCTCCACTACAAACTCTTCTTTAAGAACAATGAAATCACAATGACGGGAAAGCAATTAAACTTTTGGGCAGGAAAAAATTGTTGTATAAAAATATTAAGTGGGATCAGTAAGTTAAAAACCCAGGGAAAAGTGTGTAGAGTGATCTTGCCATAAGGCATCCTTTCAATGATAGTCTTTTAATATGCAATTTATAAACTTCCCTCAAGCCCATTTCGAAGAAAGAATTCAAAGCAGAAATCCAGACTCAAACAATTCCTCCTTTCCAAACTTCCATACTTCATTTTCACCAGTAGCAAATCCAGTTTATTAATTGTGTCACTGCGTTTTTTTATTTGTCTGTTTCAGCTTCTAAGCTCATATTCTAGCAAGCAGGTGTCTGCTAGCCAGCACTGTGTTATCTTGTCTCCATAGTAATGAGATAAGAAAGTCTTGTGATGTTTTGATTCACTGCGCATGTGTACAAAGGTTATACTTCACTTCCTGTAACTTCCATTCTTAATTTTCCTTTGTTTCTTTTTCTATATACCTTGGTGGAGATTAGGTTGCAAGTATGTAGCTCTGTTAGGTTTTCTTATTTATAAATAAAAATGTTTTAGATTATTTTTTTCTGGGTCTACTTTTTATCAACATTGACAGCAAAGAAAAAACACAGTCTATCACCTCTAATTAGCAGGGATGTTTGAATAATTTTACTCCCTGGAAAAGATTTTCAAAGCCTTGACAATGGTCACAGAGAAAGGCTTGACAAATTGCTTGTGATTTACCTGCACCCTTGTTGGAAAAGGGGCCAAAATACCCCAAAGAACAGTGAGGAATCTGAACTAAGGTCAGCGGATAGAATGAGGTGACGATTTGGGGTTCATGGAAAGTAGTCAACAGTTATTTATTTAATCAGTTCTGTTATTCTTTTTTGCATTCTCAAAGAAATGCATTTAATTTTTTTTCCCCACCCCACTTCAGTCATTTAACTCAGTCTTGCTAGGTGGAAATTGGCAACTTCAGTTATTCTGCCTAGAAGCGGACTTGATTTTCAGGAGTGTCCATGCATGGAGGTGGAGGTTGAAAAACTTAAAATGGTAAGTGTGACTACAGGATCAATGCTCCGCCCCCTTTTTAGGATGCTTTGATTGGCAAGTTGATGTGCCAACATCTTGACTTTTTGATCTGCCTTCTGAATTCCCTGCTACATACCTTGCCAACATATTTGTTCTCTGTAGTGCAAGGATGCCTGTTTCTGAAAAGAACAACACAAAGGAAAAATTCAAATGTTAAAGAACCACTATAGGTAGTCCTCATCTAATTGGGACCAGAATTTCTGTTGGTAAACAAGGCATTTGTTAAGCTGATGATCTTATGACCTTTTTTTGGTCTTTGTTAAGCCAATCAGTGCAGTTGTTAAGTGAATCAGGCTGTTGTTAGGCAAATCCAGCTTCCTCCGTTGGTTGGGAAGATTGCAAATGGCGATCATGGGATCCCAGAATGTTGTAATCTTCCTAAATACATGCTAATTGCCAAGCCCTTGAATTTTGATCATGGGAATACTGCAACGGATGTAAGTGTGCAAGGATTGGTTGTTAGATGCTTTTTTCAGTGCTATTGTAACCTCGAACAGTCACTAAACAATTGGTTGTTACGTCAAGAACTACCTGGCAGGAGTTACTGACATCTTCACCAAAGCAGTGAATCATGTATGCTCTCCCTTTAAGCCAATGGAGAAAATTCCTTAGGCTTTGGATACCCAGGGAGGACTCAGGTTGAAAACTAGGAAAGTTGCAGCTGCAATGAGTGTACCAGTCGGGCTCCGAGTGAGCTCCGAATATGCCTTGCATCAAGTCAGCTGGCCATGTCACCTTATCTCTACTGCTGCTGGATCTGTATTTCT